>JAKWBI020001099.1:0-11043 GCA_022664585.2 Zalerion maritima | reverse complement strand
TTGGTGGTCGATAATAATTAAACCCGGAAATATATTATTTAAAATAATTATATTTATAAAGGGTATAAAGAATAAAATATTATATTTAATTTTATTATTTAATATTATTATTAAAAAGGATAATAAAAATAAGTGTAGGAGGTATTAAAAACCTGTTTAACCTATTAAAAGCGAAACCTTTAAAGGTTTAAAATACCGCTAAAGATTTTTAATCTTATTTTAACCCCTTTTTTTAAAATTTCGCTTAATATTTTCTGGATATTATTAAAAAAAGGATATATTTATATTATATAGGCCAAATATAATTTAATAGGATAAATTAAAGGGCGATTATTATAAAAAACCACCGTAAAATAAATGGCCAATTTCGTTTAATAAAATATAATTTATAGGTATAGGATATATGGGAAATTGGTAATTAATAAAGGACCAAAAAACCGAGGGTTTTTGGATAAATTTATAAAGCGAATAAGCCTAGTTAAAATTACGGTATCGGCGTATAATTTATAATTATAAAAGGGAATAAAACACCACCATTTAAATACCAGGGATATATTATTAAAATTAAGCGGTAATTAGGTTAATATATACCCAGGGGTATTAATAATATAAAAAGTTATAATAAACCAAATTATAGGATTTTCCCTATATATATTATTATACGGTTAAAAAATGATTACCCTTATTAAAATGGCGCTCCTTATTTAAAGAATAATTAATTGAAAAGGTAATATACCGTACGCGGACTTTTTAGCGAAAAGAAGCCGGGTAATGGAACGGAAAAAAATGGACTTGGCGGAGGTAGCCCGAATCCTACGACGGAATAGGGAAGCCAGGGCCAAATATATGGATAAAAAGAATAATGGGAAAATAAAGAAAATCTTATTAAAAGAAGGGGATTTAATATTGCGATAAATATTAATTATAAGGGTTAGGAGTATAAAGGATAAATAAAACCCTCGATAAATAAAACTTTATATTATTTATAAGCTTTCGAATAAAGGAAGAACGGTGCAGTTTAGGAAACCTTATAAAGGGAGCCCTTCCTTTAAATGTATAATTAGGAGTAATAAGATTAAAAAGTTTATTTAAAAAAACGGATAATAAAGTAAGCCGGTAGGAATTAATAATAATATTTGGAAAAAATGGGAACCTTATTTAAAATGGAATAATAAATTAGGAGAGGATTATATAGGATTAAGCGATAAGGAGAATGGCTCGGAAGGCCATATTAGGGATAATATATTAAAAAGTTTAGGTAAGGATTAACGCCGAACGGTAATATTTTATAATAATAATTAAAAAAAAAAAACAATTTAATTAAATATATTATTATAATATTACGGCCAAAAAAACCACGTAATATGGAAAAATTAAAAAACGAAAAACGGGAATCGGGAAAAGTACCTTTTTTAAAAATAATAAAGAAAATATAATTTTAAATTTTAATAATAATTACGGAAGAATTCGGTAATATTTCTTTTATAAAGGAATAAAGCTATATAATATTACAAGACCTTTAAAGGAATTACTATATAAAAAGAAATTCCCATTTTTTTATATTCCCTCCTTTATATAATAATAAACCCTAATCAGTTTAAAACCAAATATTATAAAAGGACCCAGCAGAAATTATATATTTAAAGCTTTATTAATAACCCGAGGTATATATACGTATATAAAAAAAAACCATATTCCTTTATTTAAAAGTTTAAAAAGGAATATTCTTACGCTTTTTTTTTCCCGTTCCCATACCATACTAAATGGCCTTATCCTAAATTATTTATAAATAGTAATTAAAAACAGCTTCCTAATTTTAAAAAAAGATTACCCGTTTAAATTTTAATTTATTCGTTTAATTTACGGAAAAAAAAGGGCGGGATTCCTATTTAAAGGGCCATATATAAAAGTAAAAATTCCTTTATGGGAAAAACTCAATTTCTTATATTAAAGGATACCATTGGATAATCCTATATAATATAATTTTTATTTTAATAATAATAAAAGAATTAATCGCGGGATAAAAAAATTATGGTTTAATTTTGAAAAATTTATAATATCCCTTATTTTTTGCGAAAATATAAACCCTTGCAATAAATAGGAGCCTAAAAGGCCGCCGCGCCATTACCGTTATTTTTTTTAGGAGTTTTACCTTGGCCATCCCCTTAATTATAAGCGCCAAAAGAATTAAACCCTTATACCGATTATATAAAAGGCCTAATTAAGCCGGGAATATTTTTAACCCCTAAATTTAAAATATTTATAATTTTTAAAAGATTAAGGCCGCCGAAAATAATTTTAAAATAATCCTTTTAATATTTAATATTTTACTCCTATACCGTATTATTAAATAATTTTTTAATGCGGAATTTCTTATAAGGAATATAACCGTTATAGGGAGGATCGAAGTTCGAAATTAATATATATTTTTTAAGGCCTTTATTTTTAATTATATAAACCTCGCTAAATTAAAGATAATTATTATATTTATCCCCGGTATACTTAAAAACGGAAATATATTTAAAAAAGGGGAATATATAATAAATAAAAGTATTAGGCTTTTAATCCTAAAAATAATTCGCCCACTCGGAAGTATAATACTTATAAGGGTTTTTATTTACCATATTTTTAAATTATACGGCCAATATTTATTAATAATAAAAATAAAGAAAGGAATATAAACCATTTATAATTTACCCTAGGAAACCTTTATATAAAATAGGAATAATAATAAACCGATTAACCCTTTTATATAATATAAAGGCCAGGCTGGTAATTTTAAAAAGGGTTTTAAATATATTTAGGTTAATATATATGGCCATATAAATATAATTTAAAGGAGGATCCCTAAATAGGCCAAATTAAAAATAACGAAGGATATTTTAAAAAAGTAATAATAATTAATCCTGCTTAATTTTAAGAGGTAAGAATGGAAAGGGTGCGAAGGTAAAATAAACCTTATAAACGAAATTAAAAACCGGCTTAAACCGGGTACTTTTAATAAGGCTCGAGAATAATTTCGGCGGAAGAATACCAAGCTGGAAGGCCTAAATGGTATTGTGCTTAAAAGGTATTTTAATTTTAAAAACCGCAACCGTGCGCTGGGGTGGTTAATTTAGGGGGATTAAATTAAAGGAAAAAATAAGGGAGGATTTTTTAAATAAACCCTAAAAAAAAAGGCCCGGGCTGGTTTATTATATAAGGTTAAATTAATAAAAAGTATAAAGCGATAGGGGGGATAAAGGGAGCCGAGTAAAGCCGTTAAAATTAATGGTTAAGTTTTAAAGCACCCGATCGATATGGCCTTACGGCCTAACCGGCGAAGGAAAAAAAGCAGGAATAATTACCAGGGAAATTAAAATTAAATAGCCTTATATAAAATTAATAATTTGGAAAAAATATACCTAAAGGAGGGCTTCGGGTAATAATAAGAGTGGTATTAATTAAAAGGGCCGCCTAATTATAAATAAAACGCTTAATAATTTAAGTACGGCTTTTTATAATACGAGCCCCGGGCTTTTTTATAAAAAAAGGAGACGTATAAGGGTAAGGAAAAGCGAAGGTTATACGATAAGGTATAGGAGAAAAAAAAGGCTGGCTTATAGGCATAATAGGTTTAAAAAAACCAGGAGGCCTGCTGGCCGTTGGTGAACGCCGAATAAAAGCCAAAAGGTTAGGAAGCCCTTTATAAGCCTTTTTATTATTATTTTGGTTTAAATGGGATATATTTTAAAAGGATTAGGGAGTAAATTAAAAAAAGGGGGTAATAAAGGGAGCGAGTATTTAAGGGAAAAAGGGCTCGGAGGAAGGGAAAAAAGCAAGGAATATATAAAAAAAAAAGTATTATAGGGAGAAAAAAGGCACCGATAAAAAGTATATAGGAGGAAGGATTATTAAAGGTATAAGAGAAAAAAAAGGGAAAGAAATTAGGCCAAAATATTTATATAATTATTCGATTAAAAATAGGAGGCCCGTTAATAATTATAAAAGTTATAAAAATTATAAGGGTAATAGGGCAAAAGGGTAATAATAGGAACGCTTAAAAGAATACCTATTTACCTAAAAAAATACCACCGTTTATTTAAAACCCGCCAATATATTTAAACCCTATAAATATAAATACCCCCTTTTTTCCCTTTTATATTTCCTTAATTTCTTTTAACCATACCATTTTCCAGCCTTAAATTTTTATAATATAATCCTGCTTAGCTTATTTTTTATTTTAATTTAATTCCTTATTTTTAAATTCCCTTACCCTTTAAAAGTTTATATTACCTTTAATTTAAGCCCCGGCATTTAATACTTTTTTAATCCTTTTAACCTAAAAACTTTAATCCAAATATACCTTTTATTTTTTATTTTTACCTAATAAAATAAAAAAGCCTTAAATAATATTATTTTAATCATGGGAGATTATACCTTTAAAGGGTTAAGGTTAAAAAATAAAACTAATATTTAAATACCTAAATATTAATCGGAGTTTTTATTTAAATTATTCCGAAAGGTAATTTTTTATACGAAAGCCTTTATTAAACCTTAGCGTTTATATAAAACTTAGGCCCGCTGGGGAGGGGCAATCCCCTTATATATTTTATATATGGATAACCTAAAATTTAAAGAAATTACCTAAAAAAATATAAGCGTGGTTATTAAGGATATACTTAATTTTATTAATTATTATAAAAACGACCGCTTTTGCCAACGGTTCCGAAGGCCTATTACCATTAAAGCGTTTTTTATAAACATTTAGGCATATATATATAATATTATTAAATTATTAAAATATAATTACCCTTTTTCCCATTAATAATTTATTACCTATAAGGATTACCTCGAAATATATAACGGGGTAAATAATATTAGGTTTATAATTGCGGATTTTAAACCTTTAAAGGGGCCTAAAAATATATTAATTATTAAAAACCAGGCGGCCCTTATAATTCCCTTATAATACCCGTTTTTTAAAAATTACGATTTATTTAATATAATAAAGGTAGGGGTTAATCCTATAATAAAAGGGTAAAAAAACCCGCGAATAATTTTTATTTAAGGTTATTATAGGGGTATAATGCTTATTACGTTCGCACCAGAGAATATAAAAGAGAATTTTAAAAGGTATATATAAAAGGCTCGTATAAAATTCTCGGCAATATTTTAAAATAAAGCCAATAGGGGTATATTTAAGAAGTACGGCCTTTAGCCTAAGGTCCTTTTTATAATAATTATCTTCGTATAAATTAACCCCTTTTACCAATCTTAATACCTTGCAATATTAAAAACGCTTAGGATTATAATTTATAAGTAAAAAGTAATATAAATTTATACGCGAATAAAAAGGGAGGTTTATATTAATAAAAAGGCCCTTATATTTTAGGAGTTAAAAAACAGTGGAAAAAGGTTATAGTACCGCCTCCGAAAGTTAAAATTAAGTATAAGGGGAAAAGGGAAAAGGAATCATATATTATATCCTTTTGGGCCATCGCCTAATAATTATATAAGGCATTTTATAAATTAGGTAAAGGTGTTTTATATAAATTATTTAAGGTTTATAATGGGCCTTAATCCATTAAGGAATTTCCTTAAAGCAGGGTGGTTATAAGGGGAAATTGGCGCTGCTGCCCGGTATAAGGTCTTTTTACGTATAATAATGGGAGGCAATAATCCCTAAGGTTATTTAATTAATAATGAAAAGTGGTAAAGCCTAAATACGAATATAAATATTGCCGGGATACGTTTTTATATATTTAATATTTATATGGGCCTTAGGCCTTTTTTAATACGCCTAAGCTTTTTAATATTAGGGTAAATTCCACAGCTCGTAAAGGGATAAACCCGTTTAACTTTTATACGGAAAACTAAAAGGATATAATAAAGTTAAAATCGGGAAATAATATAAATTCGGATTTTACCTATATAATTAATCCTATACACCGAAAGCGGAGGGGCCAGGTGGCCTTAAAAAAAAAAGGGGGTAATAACCGCCTTTATAAATCTTCTAGGGGGGAATACATATTACCGGGATAAAAGCCTAATTCGTTAAAATTATTTAAATTATTATTATATATTCCTTCCCTTTTTTCTTTACCCTTTATACGCTTTATTATACGCGCACCCCCCGTTAATTATTAATCATTACCCTTATTTCTACCCTTAAAAATAACCTTATTTTTCCCACGCGCGGCTTTTATCCTTAAAAAATTACCATAATCCTAATTCCCCTTATATATTAATTAACGCTGGTGGGTATATAAAAAATAATATAGGCCGTTTTTTAATATTAAGATGGATAATAATTTCGAAATATTTAAGAAGGAGGTTATTAAAAAGCCCTTATACCGTTTATTGGTAAAAAAAAGGGCCCACCGGCCAAAAAACCCTAGGTTTTATTTTATTTAATATTATTTACCCCGTCCTAAATTTAATATATAGTCTACTTATACCGAGAATTTCCCAGGGTAGGTTATTATTAAAAGGAATATTAAGCGAAAGGCTGCGGAGAAGGAGAAAAGGAAAAAAACTTAAAAAAGGGAGGCGGTAAAAGCGAGAAATGCGGCCTATAATATTAAGCATGGCCAGCGCCGCCGATTTAAGAGGATTAAAAGGGCTCCTTAAGCTCGATTAACTCCTAATTATATAAAAAAGGGGGATAAATGTTTTATTTTTTATTTTATAAATCGTTTAAAATAAAGCTTAAATACCACCAATTAAAATAAACCCTCCGGGGAAAATAAAGGTTAGGGCGTAATAAAATTTATAAGAATAAAATTATATAACCTTATTTAATTATAATAAAATAAAAAAGGGAACCCGTAATTATTATAAAAAAGTAATTAGTAATATACGAAGGGTAAGAAAGCGGATAAATCGGCGATATTGGTAAAAGCCAGGAAACTTTTCCTGGAGTTTTTCGGACCGCGGGGCGCGGTTTTTTATTATAGATTAATAAAATATAACGGTACCGAAGGTATTCCCCGTTATATTTATACCAAAAACCGGCGCCCGGCGTAATTATTTAAATAATTAATTTAAAACCTTAAAATAATCCTGTATAGGATTATATAAAAAGCTAAAAAAACCCCCGGGATTTGTGGGATTTTTGGGAGGGTAATAAACCATGGCGGTAGAAACTTAATTATAAAAATATAATTATTATTTAATATATTATATTTTCCCCCAAATATTATATTATTATTTAGGAATAATCCTGTATAGGACTATTTTATATTTTCTGGTGTATTACCACTCCTAAATAGGTAATTAAAAGTTTAACCAAACCAAACAGCTTGGTTTTAAACACCGACCATGCAGCGAGGTTATCAGACCTACTCCCCGCTATATTAGGCTTATTTATTAAACTTAAAATGGCGGCCGGTCCGAATAATAAATCGAATAATAATAAGTATTTTTCCCGGTATTTTTTAAGCTTTTACGAACTCGCATTTAATATAATTACAAAAGAAATTAATGACCGATTTAATTCCGGCCCTTGCTTTATTATTATTATTTATTATATATCCATTAAAAGTGCTTTGGATTATTCGATATACCTTATAATATAAATTATAATTTCGGGAATATTCGATGCGAAACCATTTAATATTAAACCGGCTTGATTGGTGATATATATAAAGGGGGAAAAAATAATATGCAGGATTTTTAATTATTCCTATTTTTAATTTATAATAATTTTAATTTAGTGATTATTCAAGAGATAATCGGTAATAAAATATTAAATAAATTAGCGAATCCGCAGGCTCCGTTTAATTATTAATATATTAATATTCCACCTAATGCGGCCGGGGTATAAAAATACCAATTTTATATTATTTTTTATAATATCCCTAAATTCTTTTTAAATAATATTAAATTTTTCTTTTAATTAGGCAAACCGCGTATATATTTTATAAATTAAATAAAGTTATTAAAATATATTAAAAAAGGTATTAAATATATGTATTAATTAAATATACGTACCTTTATTAATATTCGTATTATATCCGTGGACCGTTGGGTATTTTATAATAATTACCGAATACCCTTTATATTCAGATAATTTACCTTATTATTCGACTCGATTTTTTATTATTCTTTTACCGCGGTTTAAAACTATTCGTCCTAACCTATAATATTCTAATTATTAACCTTTATAAATAATACCATAATTAAAATATTACGCATAACCAATTATATTATATAAACTATATATGGTATATGGGATATTAGGCTAATCTTAAGCGTTCGTTTAATACCTTTCTCCGTATAAACGGTTCGGATATTCCGTTAAAGTAAATTTATAAATAGGTCTTTAATATTATTGGTAATCGCAAATTAAAAGCGGTTATACAGGTTAAACTTTATAAGAATTTTTATAATTTTACGCGTATATCCCATTATTATATAATTAATCGAGGTATTAATTACGTTTAAAAGCAGATTTTATACTTTCCACTTTTTATTAATAAATAATACGTATACTTTATAAAAGGAGTGGTTTTTAAACGATATTGTTTATAAATTAGTGGAAATATTAATAAGCTAATCCTAAGGAATAAGGTTTAATAATTTTTTATAATATTATTTTAACCGTATTATAAGCTTCCGTTAAATGGTTATTTAAAATGGTATTTTAATATGTGGGTTAAGGAACCTAATAAGATTAATAAAGGATAAATGCTTTATAATATAAAACGGAATATTTATTCTAACCATAATATTTAATAGTTTATTATTAAATTCGGATTGGTTAAGTATTTATGTATAATAAATAATAATTAATATATATAAAAAAATAAAATACATAAAATATGTATTATTTATTGGGTAATTTTCGGTATTAGAATTAATACTTTTAAAATCGTATTTTTAATTATTTAGGTGTGTTTTTATATTATATATGCCTATTTTCCAATTGGTGAAATTACCTATGGGATGGGAAATAATGGAATTATAATGGTAATAAATAAGGTGGGAAAGATTAAATTTTTAATTGGTTATTTATTAAAACTTATTTTATTTGGGTAAATATTAGTTCGGATTATTTTAAAATATAATTGGTTAATACTTAAGCTTAATTTACCATAATATAAAATTATTATTAACCTTAATTATAAAAAAGTGGTTAATTTTTACCAATTATAAAATTTTAATCGATTTCGCCATCGAATATAAAATATACCATTAAATTAATTTTTTTTAAGGTTAAACGATTATTAGGTATAGGGGATGATACGGGGGAAAACAATATTTTAAATATAATATAAAATATTTACTAGGTTATATAATATTCAATAATAAATTAATTTTAATTATTTAATATAAATAATTAATACACGGTTTTATTAATACTTATATATTTTAATGCGAAGAAAAATCGGTATTATTTTTTTATAATTTATATTTATTTGGTAAATTTATTTTATATTTTCCTATTTTATATTTCCTTTTAATTAAAATTCTATATACCGTATACAGGTATTTTTAATATGCTTGGTTTTATTAAAATATCCGAATATTAAATTAATAGTATTATAAACCGATTGGTTATATTACCTATTAATTATAATATATTATATTATATAAAGGTATTAGATTATTTAATATATCCGCTTAATATACGTAATATATAATATTTTAAAATTAATAATTTTATATTATATACGGCGGTTAATAAAACGGTGAGCTTTATAATGGGAAGGTTTAATTATAAAAATACGGCGTAGGCGGTAATTAAGGAATAATATTAATATATAATAATAATTAATAAATAAAATACCTTATTAAACGTTAATAATTTTTTTTTTAATTTTAACCGAATTAGGGATACGGATATTAATTAATCGAGCGCCATATTATATATATATAATATTTTTAATAATTTTAAATTCGTATGGTAATAAAAATTTATCGTAATTCTTAAGAAAAAGCTGCTGGTGGGAATAATAGTCAAAATATATGGGGTAATTTATAATGGTATTTATTAATAATTAAAATGGACGGATATTTTATCGGCGTTTATTAATTATATATTTAAAAAATGGTTAAATAATTATAAATATAACGTTTTTAGGTGTATATATTAGGCGATATATTTTAAAAATAAGGTAATAAAGGCGAATTATAATAATATATTACCATATTCAAAAGCTTTATATAATAATACTTTATAATAAAAATTAATACTTATATTAAATATATATATTATATAATAAAATAATTAACCTTACCAATTAAATTATATAATGGTTTTTTAATTTTATTTTTTAATACCATCGTGGGCGTTAATATATATTTATTAATATTACGGTTTTTTTCGGCTGTTTTAAAAATGCTTACCAATTTTTTATTTTTATTATTAATATTCTCCTAACCATTATTAAATTTATTTTTTAAATCCTAAATAATTGGGATATTTATATTTCGGGAGTTATAACCAGGGGTGAATCCGTATTATTATTTTATTTTATTAGGATATATTTTTTATAGATTAGTGTAATACTCCAGGTTAATAATTACTTTGGTAAATTACTTAATTATAATTAATTTAATTTTATTGGTTATAAACCATTTATTAATAATCTGGACCTTTTTAATATAGCGTTATTAAGCCTAATGTGAGGCCGCTTTGGCCTTAATAAGCCTTTTGCGGCTTTTTAATAAACTAATATACCATATTCGTGATTTTTTTATATAGGGATTGTCCGACGGATTAAGCTTTAATTAATATTTCGATACTATATTTATTTAATATTAATGTTTAATATACCGCATATTTTAATGGATATGGTAAGAATTAGAAAAAATTAAAAAAAAAGGAATTATAAGTATTAAAATTTTTAGGAAATTTTGGGCCAAATTTAAAAAAAAAATAAAACCAGAAAATTATTAAAATATTATTTTGCCGGCAGAATTTTGCTAAATTAATTATAGGTACGGGCGGTATGCGATTTTTATAAAGGCGGTAAAAAAAAATTATTGGGAATACGTAGTGAGCGTAAGCGAGCGAAGTATTCGCTTTCTAAAATCATTAAGCCCGTGAGGGATTAC
>JAKWBI020001098.1:0-11091 GCA_022664585.2 Zalerion maritima | reverse complement strand
TAAACACGCCCTTTTATAAATTAATAATATATTTAAAATTATATAATAATAATTAATTATAATTAATATAAGAATTTATTTAATAGGTAAAAAAAACATATTTATATTTTTTAACTAAAAGCGTTATTTTATATAATTTGGTATATTTATTATTATAAATTCTTCCTTCATAATTATAGGAACCTAATTAATATAATATATTTATTAAATTGGGAATATATACCGAACAGAATGGTATTATATAAGTATTAATAATATATAAACCATATAAATATTAAAATATAATGGTAGGGGCAGGGATAAATACGCCAAAATAAAAAGGAGTAATTAATAAAATATACGCCTTAAAAAACCGGAAACAGGTTGGTAATCGGCCAACCGTAATTATATATTATATAATAAAGGCAAAGGGGCCGGGGGGGGGGGGGGGGGGGGAAGCATTAAAACCCAAAATTAATCTCGAAAAATATAATTTAAATATAAGGATATATATAAATAATTGCTTTTTCGGTAAATATAAGGGCGGGCGAAATATTATATTTATTAAAAGGTATTTTAAAACGGACGTTAATTTAAAAAATAATAAAAAAAGGCTTTTTTAATATTCGTTGGCCAAAATTATATAATTAAAATACCTTCGAAAAACTTATAAGTACTCGATATTAGGCTGCGTTATTTATAAGTATTTTTCATATATTATTTATACTCGTTTCCCTCTATTCGCAATTTAAATATATATACGGCGTATTATTATAAGGGACGGTGTAATTAATTAAAGGCCTGGTTAAATATTATTAAATTCGGTATTATTATAAAATATACGTAATATAAAGCGGCGTGGAGGCCGTTTAATCCCGTGGATAATAATTTATATATAATAAATAATACATATATTCTTTTATTATAATCCTGTATTATATTAATTATATTGCGATATTTATTAGCTTTTAGGGATTGGTTTATAAAATAAATATGGGTAAAGTATAAATGCTTATTATATTACCAATAAAATATAAAGGTATTTAAAGGTTTAATATAAAATATAACGGCGTTTTTCCGGTGGGTATTATTAAAAAAGTTTTAGTATATTTAAAGGAGAATACTTTTAAGCTTTAAAATTTTGGGCAATATATTTATAATACCCTTAAAAATTTCCTCCCTTTTCCCGGTTATAGGGTAGCTTAATATTTGCTTAATATATTTCGCAATTTAGGGGATAAAATTTCGATTTTTTTTCTTTAATAATAAAAAGTTCGGAAATTAGGCGGTAATATTAAGGAAATACCACGGGGTTTTTTTTATTAATAAAAAAAAGGTAATAAATTGGCGCCTAAACGGCGCCCTTTAATCCTCGACGGTTTTTTTTTTTAAATACCTATTAAATTTTTGGCTAATTTAATGGTAAAACTTATTATATATTTCCTCGATTTTACGGGGTAGGATTAAACCTTTTACCTTTTTGTTTATAAAAGGTGGAAATTTAACGATCCTGCGGCCGAAAACTTTAAACGCCTTAAATTTTTTAATAACGAATATGGCTATATATACCGTAAATCGGTCCTGGAATACGTTTATACCTGCCTTATTGTATTAATTAATTTTATAATAAAACGATTAAATTTCCTTTAAATCCGTATTAAATATTATAAATTATTATAATTCGTTTATATAAACCGTTAAGGCTATTATAATAAATAATAAATCGCTAGGTCCGATAATTATAGGCGTACCGGAGTAAAATATAAAATATATTGCCGGCCGGTAAGGATTGGATTTTTTAATAATAAAAAAAATAATTTTTATAGTTTTTATATTTTTGCCCTTATGCTTATGGTATTTATTTATAGTAATAAAGCCAGGAATAAAATTATATAATATTTAAATTTGCATTTTTATTTTTAACCTTACGCGGATAATTATATATATATAATTAAATATTTTCCTTAAAATATTAAATATAATTATTAATAATATAAATAAAACGTTATATTACGGTATACCGTTAGGTAATATAAAATAATACGTATTATTAAAAAATTTATAGGAAATAATTTTAATATATATTTTTTTAGGTATTAATATAAGGTCGGACTACTATTTTAATTTACTTTTTAAAAAATTTTCGTTATCGCTTACCCGAGAATTTTTATTATTATTAATTAATATAAATATTTATATAATATTATTACCGTTTTCGAAATACCTTTTTAAAATATTAACCTATTATTATATTAGGCCAGTAGGTATAATAATAAAGGCCGGCCCGGGGTTTATATTTTTTATAATACGGTAATATTTTATTTATATATAAAAATATTAGATTTAAAGGGAATTATTAAGCGGGTATAATAAATTTACCATTCCCGGAAAATTATACTGCGGCGATTTTTTATTAAGGTGGCCGTAAAAATGCTCGTTATTTTAAAACGCCCGGATATTATATTTACTTTAAAATATTAATCGCTTAAAATTCGTAAGGATAAATACTATATATATTTTTCCCAGCCCTATATTATATATTAATATACCCCCGGAAAAATATATATTATTCGGTACAATATATTTATAAAATAGCCGGTATATATTTATTATTTGGTAAGGGTAAATTGGGTATATAATATTAGGTAATTTGGCTTTTATAATTTTTTCCTTAAAATCGTGGAATAATAACCTATATACCCTAATCCACGCCTCCTTATCCTTGCCCTTCGTTATTTTTTTTAATATATTAAATACTTATATTATATTTTATACCCCGTTATTTTTAAAAAAATCTAGGCTTATATTAGCGCTATATAACGTCTTATTTTAAAAACTCGCCAATATTAATATAAAGGATAAACTTAATACCGGATAATCGTTATTATTTAATTAAATAATATCGGGTTTTATCGGTCGAGGTTAAAATTCGTCGTCGTTTTCTTTTTCTTTATCCTCCTTAATAATAAAATCGCTATTATTTTCGCTATTATTTATTTTAAATATATTAATAAGGCTAGAATCCGTCCGGCCTGGCGATTAGGAACGGGGCAAGGGGATTGGCGGTTAAATATTCGCTGGTTAAACTTATATAAAAGCAAATAACCCCTCCGGGTTTAAAATAAATAATAAATATTTATGGCCTATATTATTATACTTTAATAATATAATATGGTAATTAATAATATTAATAATAATTATTCCGAAATTATCCGCGTTTTTAATAGGTGTATAATTTTAATTATAACCTTTAATATAAAGAAATATTAGCCCCGTTTTAAACCTTATAACTTTGGCCTCGATTATAAACCATATTAAAAGCTCGATTTTATTTAATTAATGGAAATATATAAGAGATAATTGCTTTTCGGTATTATATAGGATATAATATTAAAATCCCCTATTATATAATAAAAACTCGCAGTTCGGCGATATATTTCGGAGTAGGATAAAGCGGAGAAAGTTAATATTTATAGCAATATGGCTTGCCTTATTCTTTTTAATTTAAAGGCTGTCTCCCGAGATTTCCTATTTTTTTATCGCATTAATTATATTATATTTTAATTATTACTTTATAGGCTAATGGATGGGCTGCTTATTATTTTAGTAATATTTTGGCGCGAATACTTGGTTAAGGTAAATAGGCTTGGCTAAATAAGGTAATAAAGAATTGGCGTCCGGTTGGACTGGCCTTTAATTATATAAATTAAGGTTTTGCCTTTCGCATTTTGCATTATTATTAGGATTTATTATTTTTATTATTAACCGGAAGGCTTTTTTTGTTTAATTATATGTTTAAAATTAAACGTTTATTAATTTATAAAAATATAAAAAATGCGAGGATAAAAAGAGGGAAAGGGAGTATAAAAGGGAAAGGGTAAAAATACCGAAAGGCAGTATAATAATACTGAAGCCTTAAAAATATAAATAAATTAATTTTACGGCGTAATATAAGATTAATAGGCTAATATTAAAAATATAAAAAAATACGCCGTAAATATAAATATTGGTAAACTTTAAAATAAAAGGGTAATTAAAAATAAACCGCTAATTATATTGGTGGTAAGTACTTATTATTAAAGGGGACTTTATTTAATGTACCTTGGTTTATAAATTAAAGGAAATAGGGCCGCATTACCTGGTATTTTTTTAATATTATATTATTATTTATATTTTGTAATAAGGATTTGGGGATTTTAAATAAGTGTAATTAATTGGTTAAAAGATTAGCGAAAATAAAGATTAATTAAAAAAAAAAAGGTTAGGTATTAAAGTATATTTAAATAAATTAAAGTATAAATTGGCTAGAAGGAAAATATTTGGGTAAAGGTATATTCGAGTGGATTAAAGTTAATAAAAAAGTAAAAAATAAATGGGTAAAAAAAAAAAAAACCGAGTGAAAAGGGGGAATTAAATGGGAAGGTTTATATAAATAAAAAAGCAAAAAACTAATTGGCTTACCTGTATTAATTATTAATAAGAGTATAATCGATATAATAAAAAAAAAAATAAGCGGCCTATTTTAAGTTTTATATATTATTATTCTTTTAATATTTATAATATACTTTAAGTGTAACGGTACGGGGGAATATAGGGTAATGTATAAAATAAATATCGAAATTATTATTTTAAAGCCAGTATTTTATAATATCGCGAGTTAAATCGGCCACATTTATATAAGGTATTAATATTAAAAAACGTAAGGGCGGTATATAATATAATAAAAAAAAGAGGTATTCCGTACCCTATTAAGTTATCCGATTATAATAGGGCTACCGGAGAAAAAGTTACCGGTATATGCGCGAATAAAAGATAATTTATAAAATTATTGGTTAACGGGATAGATAATATTTTAATATTTATTATTTTAAAGTTTATAAATAATAAGGGATATTATTATTAAATATTTGGATATTTATAATATATAAGGGTATACGTATATTAGAATTAAATTAAACCAAATTATGGTACGTTTAATATATATTATATATTATAGGTGCCGTAATTTGGTAGCGTTATTAAATTGGGTAAATATATAAATATTAAAAAGGGCTTAATAATAACCGTGGGAAGGTTTATATAAAAAGGTATATAAGGTTTTATGGCTTCGAGTTTTAAGCCTATCGCGAGTTTTAGGTATAAATAAAGTGGGGAGCATATCTGGTACCGTTAAATTATAATAATATTTTATCCTTTATTTATGGTTTATTATTTAAAAATATAAATTACGGTATTATTATAAAGGATTATAATTATTATAATCCCGAATATATTAAACCATTTATATTTATTTAAATTTAATTAATACCGTATAATAAAAAAGGATGGTAGGAATATAAAAAATAAACGGGAGTTTACGAAATATATAATTATCGAGGCCCGTATATAAAAGTAATTAAAGTATTTTAAAATCGGGGTAAAATTCCAGGCTATTTTATTAGGAATTAATATAATATAAATTAATATAAATTTTAATTTGCCCTTTTTATTTTGGAAAAACGAAAACTTTTTTAAATAAGTGTGGTAAAAATAAAAACCCTTAAAATACGGGCGGAATAAAATATAAAATTATATGCGAAGGGATAATATTTTAAGCTTATATATTTTTTTAGGGTTATGGATTTATAATCGTGGTTTAATTACGATTACCAAGGTATTAGCCCTTGGCCCAATGGACCGGTTAATAATATTTAATAAATAATTTTACTTTCGGGAATTATATAAATTATTAAAATATTATTACGATTATTAAAAATTATGTATATTTGGGACCCGTTTAAAATAATAAAATAATTATAGGTTATATTATATTGGTTTCGGAAATAAATAATAAACTCGGCTTAAATTATTTGGGTAAAATCGTTGGGGGGTTTTTTAATCGAAATAAACTTTAGCCATATTTAATAAAAAAGCATAAGCTTAATTTTATATTATATATATTTGGCCCTGGTATTAATTTAACGGTATTTGTTAATTATAAATTTTATATTATGGCCGGGTATTTGGATTTATTAAAAATTAATAATAGGAAAGCCTTAATTATTAATAATATAACGGACGATTTTCCAAAGGAGAAATTCCTAATTAAAAATTAGTATAAATATTTATTTACGGTTAGAGAATTATTTAAAATTATAAGGTATTAGGGTAAAATATACTTATATTATATAATAAGATTAAAAGGATCTTATAATTTCCTTAGCGTTTTAAGGTTTATAATTAATCTTTAAATATAATATATTGCTTTATAATTTATTTAATTAAAAAGGCAGGTTTAATATATAGGGTAAATAAATAAATAAATAATTTTACGTACGGGTTAAACTTGGCAAAATTTTAAAATATATTAAAATAAAAAAAAGGTAGGTGTTCTAGAATAGTACGATTTAAATTACGGGTAAATACTTTAGGGGAAAAGAAAACTTAAGGATAAAAAGCCAAGGGGCAAGAAAATATTAAAATAAAATTTAGGAAAAATATAAAACGGTAAATAATTATTTTCGGAAAATAATTAATATAATAAATTTTTAAAAAAATATAAATGGTAAAGGATTATTTACCATTATTGGGAATTAATATTAAAATATAAGGCCTAATTTATTTTTTTAATATATACCTATCGGATATTATAATGTAATACTGGATTATATTATTATATAAAAAATCACTTTTTTAAAAATTAAAATATACGGTATATTTTATAATTTAAATTTTATATTATAATTATAAAAACGGGTAAGGGGAATCCGCTTAATTATTATAATTATAATTAATGCTTATCCTTTTAATCTTATAATAATTCCTTTATAAATTTATTAATAATATCCTTAAATATAATTGGCGTTATTTATCGAAGCTGGTCGATCTAGGCCTTAATACTGGTTACCTTAATAAACCGCCTACCGATACCGAAAAAATTATATAAATTTCGGCGTTCGTTATATTAACGAAATATTAATTGGCGCTTATTATTATATACGGGGTTAATTTTTATAATAATATAAAATATTTTATACCCAATACCGTTAATAATATTTTTAATATATTTAACCAATTTTAAGCATTATTTATATCCTTATAAAATAACGCGATTAAACCGGTATTTTTAATTATAAAGTTTATAAATATTTATTATAAAAAAGCTTAATTATAATATAAAAATAATACCGGTATTATTATAACTTATTAAAAGCTGGAAAAGTTCGTACTTAAGGCATTTAATTTGTAGGCTATTTTGCTCCGAATAAAAAAAGGTTTATTTTTATTCCTATTCGGCGTCCGCCGCAATTATAACTTTAAGGCTCCGCTTAAGCTCCGCCTAAAGCTGCTTAATAATAAAGCGCTTATTAATAAATATTACCTCGTATTTTTTTTCCTCCCCGTTTAATATAATAATTTATATTTACCAATCGTTTATTATCGCCGGTGCGGCGTTTATAACTCCGGCGCTTAAAGGTAATTTGCTAGGCATTTAAGGCTGGCTAATATTTCCGCACGGGGTGGGTATTAAATATTGCTTAGGCTTATAATTTCCGATTAATATAATATTTCGGATTACCAAATTACTTTTTTACCCCGGTTATTAAGGTTAATAAATATAACTCGGGTTATTATAAAAAAGGATATTAAACGGGGTTAATTACCGGATAATACGCTTTTTTTTATTTATTTAATTTTATTTATCCTGCTCCTTATTACCGCCCTCCGCTTTATCCGAAAAATTATTATATAATAAATTAAAGCGGCCAATACCGGTATTTATATTAGGATTTTCGGCGCGGAGCGCCTTAATAAGGCTTTTTCCCGTATTTTAATTAAGTTTTATTATCGTATTTTATAATAAATACTCGGGCAGGTATAGGTACCCTAATATACCTCGGTGGTTTTCGGGTAACGGTAAATTAAAAATAGGCGGTATAATTAGGTGGGCGAATCCCCGATTATAAAAATTATTAATAATTTTTTTCATATTGCCCTGCTTTATATTGTCGAACGAATAATCTTATATAATTATAACGATTATTATAACCGTAAAAATAATAATCGGGTTAATATAAATGGGGTTATAAATGGATTTGGTAAGCTCGGAGTTTAAAAGCTTGAATTTAAAAGGGTATTGGAATAAATTATTGGTTATAAGGCCGGTATTAAGCATAATACGCTTATGGTTTACTTTTTATTCGCTTACGAATATTATCGGATGGTATATAAATAACCTATTAATTATTTTAACGATTATAAGCTTGGCCAATATTATATAAAAAATCCCCATATTATTAAATCGATGCGTCAAATTAAGCCTTTCGGCCAAGCGATCCCATCGAGGATCGTAAGGAAACCGGTATAGTTTAATTAAATGGCTGGTATTTTTTATAATTTTGTCCTTTTTCCGTAGGAAATTATTAAAACTATTATAATTAATACGATTAATAATGGGCAGGTACGAAAATCGGATAAAAAAAATATTTATAATATTAGTATAATATAAATAAATCCTTAGATTTATAATTATTATACGAAATATAAGCATTAGGTTACGGATATTTATTATAATAAAATTAAATATTTTAAGATTATTATTAAAATATAAAAACTATTTATTATAAGGGTTATTGCAAAGTATTTCGTATTTCCCTATTAAAACCGTCGAATTTTTCTATTTTACCGGTAATATTAAATTTATATTAATAATAATTATCCACCCCGGCCTTAAATATTATTAGGTATTAAATTAACCAAACGTATTATTATTAAGCGGGCCTTCGTTTTTTACTCTTGGGTTTAATTTATTTTCGTTACTTTTTATTACCTTCTTATTATATTACTTTTTATTTTTTTATCGTAATAATTCCTTAAAAAATAATATTTTTTCTTTTCGGCGTTAAATATTAAAAATTATAGGGATATTATTATTATTCTCGGAATTATTATATTATCCGTATTCGCCTTTTAAACCGGTTATTTTTATTACGGGAAGGAAAGTTCGGCCATCGGGCTTAATATTTTTAGGGTTATCGGTGCCCCTTTGTATTATAATTAATTTAAGCCTTTTACCCTTATTCGGGGTTTTATCCCCTAAAAATTAAGGCCGAAAATGTTTTTGTCCCATTATTAATATTTACGCAATATACTTTTATTGATTATAATTTATTTTTTTTATTTTCGGAAGGGGGGGGTCGAGGAAAATAGCCTTTATAATAATATTATAATAAAATCTTTATTTATATTAATCGATTTAATTTATAAGGTAAACTTTCCATATTTTTTATATATTATAAAAATTTTAAAATTATGGTAATTAATACTGGTTTAAAATTTAAAATTAAAAAAAACTGGCGGGTAATATTTTATAAAAAATTAGGGTAAAGGTTTATTATAAAAGGTAAATGGATTATTTATAATAAAACGGGAAATAAAGGTAAAAATTAATATATAAATATTTTTTAGGGTATTATAATAATAATTTACGGTAAAACCAAATATAAATGGCTCGAAAATATTTAATAAATATAAATTTAATATTTTATAAATTTAAATAATATAAAATTTAAGAAAAAGTAATAAATAAAAAAGGGTATAATAAAGTATAAATATAAAATAAATACGCGTTTAATATATATACTGGGAAATATTATTTATTATAAAATATAAAAATTAAAAAGATTAATAGGTTAATAATAAAACCACGGACGTTTTTATTGAATTCCTTACCTTATAAAATGCTTATAATACCTTTGAAAAGCTCCGGGGCTCCCGCCGTTATAATAAAATCGGTAATCGTAATATTACCGTTTAATTTTTTTCGCACTCGGAGTTTTAAAAAACCTTATTTCCCCGTATTAAAAACCCAAGGTGGTTAAATAATATTACTTTTATATTTAAGGAGGCCATAAAAAATAAGCCGTTTAATAAATTTTAATGTATTATAATAAGCGAGAAGCTTACTGGTATAAAAAGGTGGTGTTTAAATCCTAAAAGGGTAAATAATATCTTATAAAGTTTTTTTTTTTTTTTTTTTCTTTTTTTATTCCAATCTTTAATATATTTATTATTATATTTCCTTTATATTTAACGCTTTATAATTATTATATATAAATGTATTATACCTAAATATATTTTTATAAAATTTATTATACTCCCTAAATAATAATATAATATATTTTTTATAAATAATATTATGCGAATTGCTTATTTGTTTTAAATAAAAGCAAATAAACTTTATAATATTTTTTTATTTTAGGTTTTAAATTATTTAAAATTTAAAACCCATCGCCATATAAATATTCATTTTATCTGCGTTCCGCTTAAAAATATGCCTATTTTTATATATATATGTATAATTGCGTTCTTTTTTTTTATTCCCCCGCGAAATGGAAAATAAAGCGAACCGAATAATATAAATTTATATATTTATTAGGCTGGTAAAATAAAGCACGGCGGGAATATAAAAATAAGGCTTATTATATATTTTAATATTCGAATGGTAAAAAATGGGTACTCGAATAAATGGACGGATAAATGGGCTTTTATAATTAATAAAAGAAAAAGATACCTTATAATAAATATATATATAGCGATATAAGTATTTGGAACTTTAATTAAAAATACGGAATATATTATATTTTTAAATATTGCTTATTTTATTTATTATTAATAATGGTGGATGGTAGTATATTTATTATGCGTAATTTTATACCCCTTTTACCCCTTTTTTATTTTTTCCCCTTACCCCTTTTTTACCCTTCCCTTTTACCCCCCTTTTATCCTCCCCCCTTATCCCTCTCCTACCTTTCCCTTTTACCCCCCTTTTACCCTTCCCCTTTACCCCTTTCCCACCCTTTCCCCTTACCCCCTTTTTATCCTTCCCTTTTACCCCCCTTTTACCTTTTCCCTTTACCCCCCTTCCACCCTTTCCCCTTATCCCCCTTTTACCCTCCCCCCTTACCCCCCTTTTATCTTTCCCCTTTACCCCCCTCCCTTTATATAAAATAAACTTATTAATAAAATTATTTTTTAATTTACCCCTATATTAAATTATATATAATTCTTTATTATACGGTTTCCTTTATTTTAAAAACGGTGGGGTTAATTAATATTATTAAACGGCCACGG
>JAKWBI020001097.1:0-11105 GCA_022664585.2 Zalerion maritima | reverse complement strand
AAGAGAAGTAAAATAAAAGGCAAATAAAATAAAATACCAACTTTCTTTATAATTTAAATCGCATTAGCGATTTTCACAATATGTGTGGCGAATACTACGTATTCCCACACCTTACTTCCTGCGTGGAAGTACCGGATATTAATTATATTCGGCGGGTATTAAGTATTAGGAAAAAAAGGCTCCGCGCCGTAATATTCCCGCTTTATTCGGTTGGAAAAGGTAAAAATTTATTGCCCATCCCGAATTATCGGCTTTTGGGACCGTTTCCGCCGCCGGGTTAAATTATACCAGCACCGGAGGGATTATAAATACCCTTTTTAACCGTTAAAACGTTTCGGATTCGATAAGGCCCTTATAAAATTCTTTTCCCTTTTTAAAAAAGGCGGAAAGCGGAAGCTTTAAATCGGAAAATTGGTTAATAAATCTTTTATAAAAATTAACGAAACCTAAAAAATCGCGGATTTTTTTTACGGTCGTGGGCTTTTCCTATTTGTGTATAACCCGTAACTTTTTTAAATCGGCGCATATCCCTTTTCCTATTATTATAATAAACCTAAAATATATTACTTTTTTTATTGCGAAAACGCATTTAATTAGGTTTAATTAAAGGCCTATATTAAGGAGCTTTTTTATAATCTGGCTGGCCTTTAATATATAATTTCGCTTTATACCGTTTAAATAAATTAATATATTATTTATATATACCGTATAAAATACGTTGAAAAATTCGCGTAATATATTATTTATATATTATTAAAATAATATTCCCGCGCTATTAAGGCCGAACGGGATTACCGTTCATTTATATAGGCCGAAATAAGTTTTAAACATTATTTTTTATTTATCCCCGTGGTAAATGCATAATTTATAATAGGCGGTTTTAATATTTATTTTAATAAACCAACGCGCTTTAACCAGGGTTCGTAATATTTTTAAATAAATAATAAGGGGTAATGGTTTTGGCATATAACCGCGTTAAACCCCTTATAATTATAATAAAAACGTAACCCGCCCCCTGGTTTTGTAATCAAAAGCACCGGGGCGCGTATGGGAAAATTATTAACCCTTATATAACCCTTATTAAATAACTCCGTTAGGGCTTTTTATAAAACCAGTAATATTTTCCTCGATATACCGTAAATCGGACCTTATAATATTTACGGGCTTTTCCCCTTGGTATTGTTTATTAATTTTATTATATAATTTGCGGAACCGCGGTAAGGTGGTAATGCTTATCCCTTATCGGGCTTAAATATATTTTCCAGCCCTTTTAATTTATCAGGTGGCCGAAATGGTTTAATTATTAATATATTTAATTATTCGTTAATATTATATAAATATAATATAAATAATATTAAATTATTCGCCCCTATTTTATATATTATATCGCGTAAGGTGGTAATATTAACCAATTATATATCCGTTAAAACGGCGCCCCTTAACCCTTTTTTATTTATAAAATGGTTTACCCTATTAATATAAATCCGCTTTTTTACCGCCTTATATATAAATTTTTTTTTTATTATAATTTGCCTAATATTATTAGGTATAAAAGGTTCGGAATGGGGTAATAAAAATAATATTAAAAATATCCGTTAATACTTATATTTATATATACCGCCTTTATTATTACCGCCTTTTATTATACGGATAATACGGATATATATATTAATATTTTACCGGGTACCGGAATATATAATAAAAGGAGTTTAATAATAAGGAAATAATAATATACGCGGTAATATAAGCACCTATTATTAATAAACGTCTTGGTAAAATAATGTTTATTTAAATAAACGTTTATTAAAAAAGGGGCACCGTTTATTCGTTTTATCGCCTTTATTATCTCGCTCCGCGTTAACGGCTTTTAGGTACGCCTACGCCTAAAAGCTAATCCTTTAACCTTTCCTCCCAATTATTTTTGCTTAATATTACCGGGTGGGGCATCGCGCCTACGGTATTAATCCGGGCCTTTTTAATTAATTTGGCCGGGGCTAAGTTATATTTTAAAATAACATAATTATCCGACCTATACCGAATATATTAACCTTTTTTACGCCGGCGATTTATTTCAATTGGGGATATTTATTTAACGCGGTATAATTTATCCTTTAATTAAAAATTTATGGCGTTTAGTTTTAATATTAAGGTGTCCGGGTTTTTTTAAGCCCGCGATTAATATTTTATTATTGCATTATTCCCTTTTTTATTTAATATTAAATCCAGCCGGAATATAATATTAATAATTATATAAACCCATTCCTGGTAAAAATTAAAAAGATAAATTAATATTAATATTAGGTAAAGGCGCTAATCTATCGCTTTATTTAATAATATAAGTTTAATAAAATTATCCTATACGGCGCCTTTTATATTTATTAAGAATTATTTAAAGCGGGAATAAAAGGCTGGGAATAATTATCTCTCCCCCTTGCGTAAGAAATAGATTTTTTCGCCGCTTATTCATAATTATTAGGGTTTCCCAATATTATTTTTAAATATATACTAAATCGCGCGGAATTTTAATTTATTAATTTACCTTTACCGTAAAACATTATAATAAAGGCTTTTGGTTTATTTTTTAAATAAGCGTTAATATTATATTATAAAAACGTATCGCCCTTAATAATGTTTCAATTTAGGATTAATTTATATTCGATTTTAATCCGGAATACTTTTTATTTTACTTTATTACCGTTAAGATTTACCGGCCAGGGGAATTATCTCCGTTATAAAATTATTATAATTGGCCGGTTATGGTTTATTAAGGCCGGTGGCGCTTAATACGTCGCCGAGATCCGGGTATTAAGGGCGGAAAGTGTTATAGGCCCACCTATACCACTACCTACGTACACAGCGGGCTAGCCGCGGGATTAATACGTATAAGACGCTTCCTATAAACCACTCCCCCCCTTCCTATATCCCTTTCCCCCCTTTTCCTTCCCTCCCTTTTTATAAATTAAATATATATATTATTATAATATTTATTATTATTCCTTAATATAACCTTAGCCCTTTATATATATTCGATTTTTAAATAATCCCTTATTATACTTTATCCCGCACCCACCCTATAATGCCTCCATTATAAATAATAACCCGAATAAAAATAACCAGGCTCCCGCCGGCGGATAAGTATAATAAACCCTCCCTAAAGCGGTAACGCTATTTATCCACCAAAAAATAACCCAGGTATTTGCGGCCGTTAATAATAAGTCCGCCGTTAAATTAAATAATATGGAAAAACGCCTAATTTAAATACTCGCGGCCCTCGATACCCGGATTTTGGCGGCGCATTAAGCGCCGCCCGCCCTAATAAACCATAGCCCGCCGATTATAATAATCTTATAACGGAGGCAGCTCCCCTGGCCGGCGAAATTTAACGGTAATAAGGCGAAATAAAAAATATTCCGGGTTAAAATCGAATGCAAATTAATCCTAGACCAAAACCTTATTAGGGGCGATACGTTTTTATAATATAATATTAATACTGTAGCGGTGCCGGAGGTATCCCCCGCTGCATTTGTACCAAAGACCGGCGCCCGGCGCGATTGCTTAAATAATTAATTTAAAGCCCTAAAATAGTTTTATATAGGATTATATAAAAAGCCAAAAGGACCCCCGGGATTTATGGGACTTTTAAAAGGGTAATAAACCATGGCGGTAGAAATTTAATTATAAAAATATAATTATTATTTAATATATTACATTTTCCCCCAAATATTATATTATCGTTTAAAAATAATCCTGTATAGGATTATTCCATGTTTTTTAAAGTATTGCCATTTTTAAATAAACAATTAAAGGTTTAATCAAATTAAATAACTTAGTTTTAAATACCGATTATATAGCGAGGTTATTAAACCTATTTCCCGTTATATTTTTTAAAGGTTTAATTAGGATTTACGAATTTAAGTTTTGGTAATAAGCCTGCGTTTTTTAGGATTAAAATTTAAGGAATTTTTTTACTATTTTTTTCCCCTAATTAATTTGGGTTAATAATTATAATTAAGGAATAATACTATACGGAATTATATTAATAAGCGTAAATAAAAATCCGCGGAAATTATTAAATTAAAATAAAAAAACCCTTTTACGGTATACCGGTAAAAAGTTTATAATATTTATATTATAAAAAGCGGAAGCGAATATTTATATTATAATAAAATTAAAAACCGATTAATATATTATATTATAAAAGCCTAAGAAATCGCGTAAGCTATATTTATTAAGGGGGTAGTTTTTTTCCTACGGTGGTAAAAGTATAATATTCGGTTAAGAATAAATTACCTTTAAAATAAAATAAGTATAATAAATTAGGGCTAATAATAGGTAAAGCTAGGCAGACCTGTATAATATACAAAGCTTAAAAACCTTTTAAAAACTAACCACCTATATTTTAAACGATTTATTATTATAAAGCAACCAGGAAATATATCCTTAAAAAGAAGAAATAATACGGAAGTTTTGCGGCGTTATAGGACTACCCTAATAATATTATAAACCTATAAGGGCCAAAGCCAAATAATGGAAATTCGATTTTAAAATAGGCCCGGTACCGGTTAAAAACGCGTATATGGTCGCGGTAAAAAGGTTAAAAAGGGATTAGGCTTCGAGTATTAAGCAAAATTATATACCCTTATTATACCCTTATAAGCGAAATAATAAAGGCTAATAAATAATAAAACCCTTATTATATTACGGAAATCCGGCGTAAAATTAAGGCGTAATATAACGAGGAAGCCTTTATTTACTTGGTTATAAAAGGAGTAAAGAAAGGGATTATTAAAAGTATTAATGCGTATAAAAAAGAGTAGAATTATAGTTTTATTTTTAAATAAAAGGAATATTTTTATAAGCCTAATTTAAATTTTAAAGGTATTACGGTTATAAAAAATCCTAAAAATTATATGGCGGAGGGGTTATTTATATAATTCCGGTTAAATTTAAAATAAGGGGAAAAGCAGTAGGAATGCCCTTATATTATTAAAAGAAGTTTTAAGAAGAAGGGATAATTAGGGTTGGTTAAAATTATTATAAAAGCTTAAGGGTTAAATAAGGCGCCCCTAAATTGGCCCGTATTATAATTTTACCTACGATTATAAAAAAGATCCCAAAAGTTATATAACGGAGGGATAATTTATATAATTCCGGTTAAAGGGATAATAATATTAAGGTGGAGATTACGGAGGTATTTTAAACCGATTTGGGAAAAAGCAGGCAAAATTAAATAATATTAGTATTTTATTTATAGGCAAAAGGAAATATATAATAATCGGGCTTGGTTTATAAGGGTTTATTATAATTACGAAGGATTTTAAAAGCTGCATGGCGAAAGGATAATTTATATAATCCCGGCTAAAACCCCGTAAACAAAAAATAGGAATTATAAAATACCTTTACCATTCCTTAAAGGGTATAAAAAAAAAAGGATTAAAGCCACCAAGTGCTTTAAAATATAGGGGAAAATAAATACCGTTTTTTATAATTATTAAGTTATTTTTTAAATAAAGGCCTAACCCTTACCGTTTTTTAAATTAAGTTTTATTTTTTATGATTAATATTAAATCCCGTGCCCGACCTAACGGATATTAGGGGAAATATCCCTTAAAGGGTTTGGAAAAATATAAATCGCCCGTTTAAATTAAAGTCGATCCCCTTTTAAGGAATTTGGTATAAGGGTAATCCTATACAGGCCTTACTAAAAAAAAAAAAAAAATTTTAAAAATTAAACTTATTTGGAAAAAGTTTAGGGATCCCACGTTTTATTACGATCGGATTATAATTAAAGGGAAATATGGCGATTATAATAATTTATAAATTATAAACGCCAAACTTTTAAGCTCCCATTTATAAAACCATGGTTAATTCCCCACCCCCTTCGAGGGCGCCTAATTTCCCTTACCTAAAAAAGCGGCCAAAGGGGGGGATAAATATACGGTAAGGAAATTATAAAAGGTTTAAAGCTTAAGGGAAGGTAAGGCGAGGCCTTTTAGCCTAAATAAATTAATTAATATTACGCCCGGCCCTATAAAAAGCCGGCAAATTAATAATTACCAAAAGCGGATTAATTAATAATAAAAGGTAAGGCGATTAAGGAAAACGGTAAAGCGGTATACTTATAAAGCCTAAAATTTTTTAATATAAGGCGCGGGACGTAAGGGATAAAACTTATTAAGGCCCCGAAAAAATAATACTAATACCCGGAAAATAAAAAGGTAATTATTAAAAAAATTATATAGGTTTTTTATTTTAAATTATAAAAATCCCATAATTACGCTTAAAAGGCCTAAAAAGTATTATTATTATTATTATTTTTAATTTTAAGGGACCGTTTATAATTCTTTAATTTAGGGCTAAGGAAAAATAATCTTATATTATATTACCCTTTAAAAACCTATTTAAATCCTAATTTTTATAATCTTTTCCATTTTTTATAAATTATTTTATTTTTTAAAAGATTATTCCACCATTTAAATTTATTATATTATATTTTTAAAATAAAGCGCGGCGAAGGTTTTTTTACCAAAATATTATTACGGTAAAGGAAGGTAAAAAATGCCTTATAAATAGGCCTTAGGCCTAAAAACGATTTTCGAAAATAAAAATACCCAAAAGTATTAATAAAGCTTAAACCTTACCATATAAATAAAAAGCCGGGCGATTATTTTTTAACCCTCCCTTATTTAAAATCCCATTATTAAGAACTTTTATTATACCAATACCCCGGGTAAAATATAATATAAATATTTTTTTAATATTTTAAAAAATAAAATAAATATTATTCCCCGGCCAGTTTATAAAAGTGATATTTAATATTAATTAATATAATTTTTATAAAATAAACCCGTATATTATAATCCGATTATTATTACCGTTTTTTAATATATAAGGGAGCGTAATATTTAAGGGAAATAATATTTCCTAATATACGTATAAATTAAATCGAATATTTAAATAGGCAGTATTTATAAGCGATGTGTAAAAAATAAATTATATTATATAATATTATATTAATATTTACGCCGAACTAATTAAATCGTTTATTATAGGAAAAATATAGATTAAAATAAAAAAGGCCTTAAAAACGGAATTCGTAAATAGGGATACCTTTTAAAAAGGCCGTAATATGGCAAACCTAAAGCGTTTCGCCTACCAAAACTGGCCTACAAAAAATATTAATTAATAATAATTATATATCGCGGGGTGGAAACGCCGGCTCGCTTAATATAAGAAAAACCATATGGGTTATATTAATAATATTATTTTATCGAACGCGTTTTTAAACGCCTTCGATAATATATCGTGGGCTTAATTATATAATTCTGCAGGGATTATAAATAACGACCTATACCTCGGAACCTATACGGAACTTTTCCAAAAACTTAAAGCGTTTTTAGATTAGCGTAAAAAAACGATAAAGCTGTTCGGAAATAAATTTTAATAGGAAAAAAGAGGGACCACCGCCCGCGCTGCGGAAGCCACGCGTAATTTTATAGACCCTTAATTTTAATAAGCCAATTAATACGATTTAACCAAAATGGCCTAAAAAGATTAAACCGACCCCCGCGATTTACCGCCCGCGCTTCGATTATAAAAAAACGATAAAATACCTATTAACCGATTAGTCCTGCCTAAAATAATTAAATACAACCTAATTAAAAAGCTAAATACTTTAAGCGTGGCTAATATATATACGTTATTAAATTAAAAAATAAGCGAAAAAGTAAAATTAATATTAAATAATGGTAAAATTAGGGAAAATAAACCTTAATACGAAAATTATTATGGGTATAATCCTAATTAAACCTATTAAACTAAACGGGACCATACGCGGGAACTTTATTATATTTAGGCCGAATTCCCTTAAAAAACCAATATAACCCCTTTGGAAATTTTAAAGGTATAAGCACTTCTTATATTAATAACCAATTTTAATAAAAGGCCCCAGTACTAAATTAAGGTAATAAAATATTATTAATATTTAAAAAGTAACCATATATTATATAATTACCTGTGGAATATTTAAGACTGAATTAACGGAATCCTTTATAAATACCCCTTTTATCGAATACCAGGATAGGATTTCGAAAAAAACGAATATAATACCTGGCCTATTAAAATATTTAATAATATAATTATAAAAAAAGTATTAATAAAAACAATATTTTTACGGTATTATAAATAAAAAAAGGTGTTTAAGGATTAATATAATCGGGTATAAAAGGCCTAAAATATAATTATAAAAAACCCCTGGTTTTTAAAAAATACGCCTGGCCTAATTAATAAAAAGGATTAGGTATTTTAAATATATTAATTATAAATAAACTTAACCGATAAGGTTTATAAAATCCCCAGAAATAATAATATTTAAAATAATTAACCATTTATTATAATAAAAGGCAAGGTAATAATGGTTAAGGAATATTTATAAGAAAACTGGGAGAATATAAAAGCGGAAATAATAATAAAAGCCCTTATTATTAATATTTATAATTAAACGGCGCAGACGGTTTTTAATTATAATTAGGAAAAAATTAAAAAAAGATAAGGTAAGCCCTTAAAAAAAATAAGAGTGGAAGATAAGGTTAAAGCGGTTAGGGAAAAAGAAAGCGCCAAAGGAAAAGAAAAGGATCCTGGCCATAAAGAAGTATTAGGCGCGATAAAGGAAAAGATAAAGCGTAATATATAAAAAAAAAAAAAAGGCGCCTTTAGGTAATAAGCGTAAAAATCCCTTAAAGTTTACGGACCTAATTTTTTAAAAAATAATAAAAAAATAATTTATAAATATTATAAGAAAGCCTTACAGGTTAATAATTATAAAGGTATTATAAATATTATAATTTATAAGAATAATCTTATAGGAGAAATTAATAGGTAAAATAAAGGTGGAGGAAATTATTAATGAAATTATTTATAAAGGTAAAAAGCCAAGAAAATACCAATAGGTAATTTTAAATAGGCCTAATATTTATCAGATGATTAAAATAAAAATACATTTTATTAATAATATACCCCCGGAGGAATTAAAGTTTATAAACCTTATATATATTTAATTATATTAATAATATAAGCGTATAAATTTTAAGGTTTTAATTATAAGCGTGCCAGGAGGCCTAAAAGCGGTAATATTAAAAAAAGAAAAAGTAGTTTTTTATTTAATTAATATTTTTAACCCATTGGTATTAATCCCTTTAATAATCACCTTTTTCCTTTACCCGAGCCCGTATTTATTAATATATATAAAAGGGTTAAAAAATAGGCTGGCCAGGATTATTATAAATATAAATATAAAAGCTAATATTTTAAAACAAACCTATACCTAGGAATACGGCTTTAAGGCTTATTAAACGCGAGTTATATTTTCCGGTTATAATAACCAAAAAACCAATTTAACCTTGGTTATATAATAATAGGTGCATATTTTTTTAAAACCTAAACGTATTGCGTAAAATATTTTTGTATTAAAAAAAAATCGAAAAGGGGCGCCAGAAATAATATTAAAAATGCCTTTTATTATAATAACGGGGTGGAAATAGCGCTATAATAAAAAGCGTAACGCATTAATTAGGGAGCTCGAAATAAAAGGGAGTAATTATATTATTATTATTATAAACCTAACCCTGGAAAAAAAACGCGGAAAAATACTCCGCAATATTTATTCCCAGGCAATAAAGGTTTCCAGGAAAATATAGGAAACCCTAATAATTCGATTAATAAAAAAAAAAAGGCCAATATAGGATTAAGGAAACCCCGTATTAATAAAATCGAAATCCCTATTTATATAATAAAAATTTAAAATTCGGATAATAAAAGAATAATAACCTACTTTTTTATAAAGGAAATTAAACGCCTTATAAAAAAGTTTAAGGAAAATATACCCATGGAGGTGTATATTAATGGGCCATAAAAAGGGGAGAATTTTCTAAATAAAAAGATCTGGACCGGAAAACCAAATATAAAGATTGCCCTTTATTAATTAAAGGGGCAGGGGCGTAAGAAGCCTTATAATTACTAATAGAACCTTAATTATAAAAGAAAAACTGGCAAGAAAAGGTTGGATATTTTCCCAGAAAAGTATTATAAAAATAATAATCGGGAATTACGAAATAATAAAAGGAGAATATAAGATTTTATTATTAATAAGATCCTAAGCGTTGGCGGAGGCCAGGAGGTATTTCCCCTTAATAATATTAATATTATTAATATTTTTATTATATATAAATATGTGGCGAACAAAATAAAGCCCGTAAATATTTAAATAAGGTATAAAGCGGCCCCCGTAAACCCGGACTGGTATAAAAAAAAGTGGGAAAAAAAAAATTATTAAAAAAAAATTATAATAATATTAAATAAAACGAATATATTTATTTATAATTATATAAGGTAAGGTATAACGGTACCAGGTTTATATTAAAAAAAAGGCATAAAATTTTAAAATTCCTTGGGGAATTATAAGGGGAAAAATAAAGAATATTTATAAATATATGTATAAATAAAAAATAAACGTTGGTATAATTTTAGGAATATTTAGGTAAAATTAACCTTAATATAACCCCTCCTTAAAAAATCGATACGGTATTTTATATTAGGTGTTAAATTAAAAATATTCTTATTTTTAAGGTATTAATAACGGTGGTAATCGAAATATTTAAAAAAAAAAAAAAAAAAGGGGGTAATTAAATTAAATTAAACGGCGTACCGTAACCCTTGGTTTTTAATTAAAAAAAAATGGGAAATACCGTTTAATTAATGTAACAAAAAGGCTTAATTCGGTTATAATTTATAATATTTTTATACATTTAATTATTAATAAGTTTATAAAAAATATAACCTATTACCAGTTTATATTACTCCTGGATTTTTATTCCGAATATAATTAAATAATACTTAATCCAAAATCCCGAGATTTTATTATTTTTATAATATTCGCCGGCCTATTTACAATAACCACGCTTTTATAAGGAGGAACGAATAATATTATTTAATTTTATAAGATTATTTTTATTATTTTTTTAGGTTTTATTTTAATAATATATAGGATATTTATTAATAATATTACGGTTAAAGGTTTTATTATTATATATAATGGGCGAGAAATTTAC
>JAKWBI020001096.1:0-11148 GCA_022664585.2 Zalerion maritima | reverse complement strand
ATATAATGGTCTTTTACCGAATATTTATTAAGGATTTTACTTATATTATTAAACCCCTATATAAATTTACCCGTATAAGGGCGTAATTTATTTAAAAAGAAAAATATATAAAAATAACGGAAATTTTTAAATAAACCTTAATATTACCCCTAGTTTTAATTAAAATTAATTATTCCCCGAAGGTAGGGCGTATTATTATTAAAATAAATATATCGGAAACCGGATAGGGAGTATAGATCGGCCAAGAAAGGGAAGGAAAGGTCTTAATAATAAGGTACGAGTTTGATTATTAAAAAAAAGCCAAAGGAATATACCATTCGGCTAAATTAAAATATAAGGGGCTGTTTATAATTTAAAAATAATTACGGAATTACTTATACGGCGCGCACTTTACCCTTAAAATAAATGCGGCTAATATAATATATTAATTTAATAATAATACTGCTAATCTACCCGGAGCACTTATTATTAAATAAATCGTATAAATACGGTAATTCGAGTTTAATATGGAGTATATATTAGAAAATAAAAACGCTATAATAAACGTATTATTATAAAAACCCCCAGGACCTTTAAACGAAAAAGATAATAAATTAAAGAAAAATATCGAAAATTTTATTAATATATAATTATACATATTTAGGGCTATATAGGACTGGAGGAATATTAAGATTCTGGGAGGAAAAATATAAAATAATAAATTCCGAAAAATAGTGTATTTTTTTATTATTTTAAAAAAACCGAGCGATATTTTTTATAAATTATTCCTTCGTTAAAAAAAAAAGGCTTTAAATTATCTGGTAAGGGATCAGAAACTTTGGCGTAAAACCTTAAGGGGTAAATTATAATTATAATTAATGGTCGATAATAATTAAACCCGGAAATATATTATTTAAAATAATTATATTTATAAAGGGTATAAAAAACGGAATATTATATCCAGTTTTATTATTTAATATTATTATTAAAAAGGATAATGGAAATAAGTATAGGAGGTATTAAAAACCTGCCTAATTTATTAAAAATAAAACCCTTAAAGGCCTAAAATACTATTAAAAATCTTTAATCCTATTTTAACCCCTTTTTTTAAGATTTCGCTCGATATTTTTTAAATACCACCAAGGAAAGGGTATATTTATATTATATAGGCTAAATATAATTTAATAGGATGGATTAAAGGGCGACCATTACGAAAAGCCATCGCAGGGTAAGTGGCCAATTTCGTTTACTAGGATATAATTTATAGGGATGGGATATATAGGAAATTAATAATTAATAAAGGACCGAAGAACCGAGGGTTTTTAAATAAATTTATAAAGCGAATAGGCCTGGCCAAAATTACGGTATCGGCGTATAATTTATAATCGTAAATGGGAATAAAACACCACCATTTAAGCACCAGGGACGCGTTATTAAAACTAGGCGGTAATTAGGTTAACGCGTATTTAGGGGTATTAATGGTATAAAAAATTATAATAAACCAAGTTATAGGATTCTCCCCATACGTATTATTATACGGTTAAAAAATGGTTACCCTTATTAAAATGGCGCTCCCTACCTGGATAATAATTAATTAAAAAGGTAATATATCGTACGCGGATTTTTTAACGGAAAGGAGCCGGGTAATAAAACGGAAAAAAACGGATTTGGCGGAGGCAGCCCGAATCCTATAACGGAATAAGGAAGCCAGGGCCAAATACGTGGATAAAAAAAATAACGGGAAAATAAGGAAAATCCTATTAGAAAAAGGGGATTTAATATTATAATAAATACTAATTATAAGAGTTAAAAGTATAAAGGATAAGTAAAACCCTTAATAAATAGGACCTTATATTATTTATAAGCTTTTAAATAAAGGAAAAACGGTGTAATTTAGGGAGCCCTATAAAGGAAGCCCTCCTTTTAAGCGTATAATTAAGAATAATAAAATTAAGAAATTTATTTAAAAGAACGGATGGTAAAATAAGCCGGCAGGAATTAATAATAATACTTGGAAAAGATGGGAACCTTATTTAAAATGGAATAATAAGTTAGAAAAGAATTATATAGGATTAAGCGATAAAGAGGATGGTTTAAAAAACCATATTAGGGATAATATATTAAAAAGTTTAAATAAGGACCAACGCCGAACGGTAATATTTTATAATAACGATTAGGAGAAAAAAAATAATTTAATCGAACGTATTATTATGGTATTACGGCTAAAAAAACCACGTAATATAAAAAAACTAAAGAATAAAAAGCGGGAATCGGGGAAAATATCTTTTTTAAAAATATTAAAAAAAGTACGATTTTAAATTTTAATAATAATTACGGAAAAATTCGGTAATATTCCTTTTATGGAAGAATAAAGCTGTACAGTATTACGAGACCTTTAAAGGAATTACCATATAAAAAAAAATTCCCCTTTTTTTATATCCCCTTTTTTATATAATAATAAGCCCCAACCAGTTTAAAACCAAATATTATAAAAGGACCTAGTAAAAATTATATACCTAAAGTTCCGTTAATAGCCCGAGGTATATACACGTATATAAAAAAAAAACCATATCCCTTTATTTAAAAATTTAAAAGGGAATATTCTTACGCTTTTTTTTTTCCGTTTTTATACCATATTAAATGGCCTTATCCTAAACCATTTATAAATGGTAATTAAAAATAATTTCCCAATTTTAAAAGGAGGTTACCCGTTGAAGTTTTAATTCGTTTGTTTAAATTTACGGAAAAAAAAGGGCGGGATCCCTATTTAAAGGGCTATATATAAGAGTAAAAATTCCTTTGTGGGAAAAACTTAATTTTTTATATTAAAGGACACTATTGGATAATCCTGTACAGCATAATTTTTATTCTGGTAATAGCGAAAGGATTAATTACGGGACGAAAAAATTATGGTTTAATTTTAAAAAATTTATAATATTCCTTATTCCTTGCGAAAGCGTAAACCCTCGTAATAAGCAGAAGCCTAAAGGGCCGCCGCGCCACCACCGTTATTTTCTTTAAAAGCTTTACCTCGATTACCCCCTCGATTATAAGCGCCAAAAGAATTAAACCCTTATACCGGTTATATAAAAGGCCTGGTTAAACCGGGAATATTTTTAGCCCCCAAATTTAAAACGTTTATAATCTTTAAAAAATTAAGGCCGCCGAGAATAATTTTAAAATAATCCTTCTAATATTTAATATTCTACTCCTATACCATATTATTAAATAATTTTTCGATGCGGAATTTTTTATAAGGGGTATATCCGTTATAAAAAGGATCGGAATTTAAAATTAATATATATATTTTTAAGGCCTTTATTTTCGGCTATATAAACCTTATTAAACCAAAGGTAATTATTATATTTATTCCCGGTATACCTAAAAACGGAAATATATTCGAAAAAGGGGAATATATAATAAATAAAAATATTAGGCTTTTAATTTTAAAAATAATTTACCTACCCGAAGGTATAATATTTATAAGGGTTTTTATTTACCATACCCTTAAATTATACGGCTAATACTTATTAATAATAAAAGCGAAGAAAGGAATATAAACCACTTATAATTTGCCCTAGGAAACCTTTATATAAAATGGAAATAATAATAGGCCGATTAACCCTTTTATATAATATAAGGGCCAGGCTGGTAATCTTAGGAAAGGTTTTAAATACATCCAGGTTAATATATATGGCCATATAAGTATAATTTAAAGGAGGGTCCCTAAACAGGCTAAACTGGAAATAATAAAGAATATTTTAAAAAAATAACGATAATTAATCCTATTTAGCCCTAGGAGATAAGAATAAAAAGGGTGCGAAAATGGAATAAACCTTATAAATAAAATTAGAAACCGGCTTAAACCGGGTCCTTTTAATAAGGCTCGAGGACAGCCTCGGCGGAAGAATATTAAGCTGGAAAGCCTAAACGGTATCGTGCCTAAAAGGTATTTTAATTCTAAAAACCGTAACCGCGCACTGGGGTGGTTAATTTAGGGGGATTAAATTAAAGGAAAAGGTAAAAAAGGACCTTTTAAATAAACCCTGGAAAAAAAAACCCGGGCTGGTTTATTATATAAGGTTAAATTAATAAAAGGTATAAGGCGATAGGGGGGATAAAGGGAGCCGAATAAAGCCGCTGGAATTAATGGTTAAATTTTAAAGCACCCGATTAATACGGCCTCGCGGTCTAGCCGGCGAAGGAAAAGGAACAGGAATAATTACCAGGGAAATTAAAATTAAATAATCTTATATAAAATTAATAATTTAGGAAAAATATACCTGGAAAAGGGCTTCGGGTAATAATAAAAGTGGCGTTAATTAAAAGGGCCGCCTAATTATAAGCAAAATGCTTAATAATCCAAGTACGGCTTTTTATAATATAAGCCCCGGGCCCTTTTATAAAAGGAAAAGAAATATAAAGGTAAGGGAAAATAAAGGTTATATAATAAGGTGCAGGAAAAAAAAAAGGTTAATTTATAAGTATAATAAGTTTAAAAAAACCAAAAGGCCTATTGGCCGCTGGTAAACGCCGAATAAAAATTAAAAAATTAGGGAATCCTTTATAAGTCTCCTTATTATTATTTTAATTTAAATGGGATATATTTTAAAAGGATTAGGGAATAAATTAAAAAAAGGGGGTAATAAAGGGAGCGAGTATTTAAGGGAAAAAGGGCTTAAAAAAAGGGAGAAAAGCGAGGAATATATAGAAAAAAGAGTATTATAGGGAGAAAAAAGGCACCGATAAGAAATATATAGGAGGAAGGATTATTAAAGGTATAGGAGGAAAAAGAAGAAAAGAAATTAGGCCAAAACATTTATATAATTATCCGATTAAAAATGGGAGGCCCGTTAATAATTATAAAAATTATAGGAATTATAAGGGTAATAGGGTAAAAGGGTAATAATGGGAATGCTTAAAAAAATACCTATTTACCTAAAAAAATACCACCGCTTATTTAAAACCCGCCAGTATATTTAAGCCTTATAAGTATAAATACCCCCTTTTTTCCCCCTATATTTCCTTAATTTTTTCCAACCATATTATTTCCCAGCCTTAAATTTTTATAATATAATCCTGCTTAAATTATTTTCCATTTTAATTTAATTCCTTATTTTTAAATTCCCTTACCCTTTAAAAGCTTATATTACCCTTAGCCTAACCCCTAATATTTGGTGCCTTTTTAACCCTTTTAATCTAAAAACTTTAATCCAAATATACCTTTTATTTCTTATTATTACCCAATAAAATAAAAAAGCCCTAAGCAGTATTATTTTAATAATAAAAGATTATACCTTCGAAGGGTTAAGATTAAAAAACGAAACCAGCGCTTAAATGCCTGGATATTAATCGGAGTTCTCGTTTAAATTATCCCGAAAGGTAATTTTTTATATAAAAGCCTTTATTAAACCTTAACGCCTATATAAAAACCAGGCCCGCTAAAAAGGGCTAATCCCCTTATATATCTTATACGTAAATAATCCAAAGTTTAAAGAAATTGCCCAAAGGAATATAAGCATAATTATTAAAAATATACTTAACCCTATTAACCGCTATAAGAATAACCGCTTCCGCCAACGGCTTTAAAGGCCTATTACCATTAAAGCATTTTTTATAAACATTTGGGCATATATATATAATATTATTAAATTATTAAAATACGATTAACCTTTTTTCTATTAATAATTAATTACCTATAAGGATTACCTCGAAATATATAGCGGGGTAAATAATATTAGGTTTATAATTACGGATTTTAAACCTTTAAGGGGACCTAAAAATATACCAACCATTAAAAACCAGGCGGCCCTTATAATTCCCCTACAGTACCCGTTCTTTAAAAACTATAATTTATTTAATATAATAAAAATAAGGATTAACCCCATAATAAAAGGGTAAAAAGACCCGCGAATAATTTTTATTTAAGGCTACCATAAGGGTATAATATTTATTATATTCGTACCAAAGAACGCAGGAGAGGACTTTAAAAGGCACATATAGGAGACTCGTATAAGGTTCTCGGTAATACTCCAAAATAAAACCAATAGGGGTATATTTAAAAAATACGGCCTCCAGCCTAAGGTCCTTTTTATAATAATTATCTTTATATAAATTAGCCCTTTTTACTAATCTTAATACCTTACAGTATTAAAAACACTTAGGATTATAATTTATAAATAAAAAATAATATAAATCCATACGTAAATAAAAAGGCAGGTTTACGCTAATAAAAAGGCCCTTATATTTTAGGAATTAAAGGATAATGGAAAAAGGCTATGGTACCGCCTCCGAAAGTTAAAATTAGGTATAAGGGGAAAAGGGAAAAAAAACCATATATTATATTTCTTCGGGCCACCGCCTAATAATTATATAAGGCATTTTATAAATTAGGTAAAGGTGTTTTATATAAATTATTTAAGGTTTATAATAAACCCTAACCTATTAAGGAACCTCCTTAAAATAGGGTAATTATAAGGGGAAATTGGCGCTATTATTTAATATAAGATCTTTTTACGTATAATAATAAAAGGTAATAATCCCTAGGGTTATTTAATTAATAATAAGAAATAGCAAAACCTAAACATAAATATAAATATTACCGGGATATATTCTTATATACTTAATATTCGTATAGGCCTTAGGCCTTTTTTAATACGCCTTAAACTCCCTAATATTAAGGTAAATTCCATAACTTATAAAGGGGTAAACCCGTTTAATTTTTATACGGAAAACCAGGAGAATATAATAAAGTTAAAATCGGGAAATAATATGGATTCGGACTTTATTTATATAATTAATCCTATATACTAAAGGCGAAGGGGCCAGGTGGCCTCGGAAAAAAAAAGGGGTAATAACCGCTTTTATAAATCTTTTAGGGGAAAATATATATTACCGGGATAAAAGCCTAATTTATTAAAGTTATTTAAATTACTATTACGCACCCCTTCCCTTTTTTTTTTACCCTTTATATACTCCATTACGCGCGCATCCCCCGCTAATTATTAATCGCTACCCTTATCCCCACCCTTAAAAATAGCCTTATTTTCCCTACGCGCAGCTCCTACCCTTAAATAATCGCCATAATCTTAATTCCCTTTATATACCAATTAGCGCTAATAGGTATATAAAAAACAGTACAGGCCGCTTTTTAATATTAAAATAAATAATAATTTCGAAATATTTAAAAAGGAGATTATTAAAAAGCCCTTATGCCGTTTATTAATAAAAGAAAGGGCCTACCGGCCGGAAAACCCCAGGTTTTATTTTATTTAATACCATTTACCCCGTCCCGGACCTAATATACAGCCTACCTATACCGAGAATTTCCCGGGGTGGGTTATTATTAAAAGGAATATTAAGCAAAAGGCTACGAAAAAGGAGAAAAAAAAGAAAGCTCGAAAAAGGGAGGCGGCGAAAGTAAGAAATGCGGCCTATAATATTAAGCATGGCCAGCGCCGCCGATTTAAAAGGATTAAAAGGGCCCCTTAAACTCGATTGGCTTTTAATTATATAAAAAAAAGGGATAAATATTTCGTTTTTTATTTTATAAATCGTTTAAAGCAAAGCTTAAATGCCATTAATTAAAATAAACCCTCCGAGGGAAATAAAAATTGGGGCGTAATAAAATCCATAAAAATAAAGCTATATAACCCTATCTAATTATAATAAAATAAAAAAGGGAACCTATAATTATTATAAAAAAGCAATTAATAATATATAAAGGGCGAGAAAACGGATAGATTGGTAATATTAATAAAAGCCAGAAAATTTTTCCTAAAATTTTTCGGACCGCGGGGCGCGGTTTTTTATTATGGGTTAATAAAATATAATGGTACCGGAGGTATTCCCCGTTATATTTATACCAAAAACCGGCGCCTGGCGCAATTACTTAAATAATTAATTTAAAGCCCTAATATAATCCTATACAGGATTATATAAAAAGCCAAAAGGACCCCCGGGATTTATAGGATTTCTGGAAGGGTAATAAACCATAATAATAAAAACTTAATTATAAAAATATAACTATTATTTAATATATTATATTTTCCCCTAAATATTATATTATTGTTTAGAAATAATCCTATATAGAATTATTCCATATTTTTTAAAGTGTTACCGCTCCTAAATAGGCAACTGGAGGTTTAACCAAACCAAATAGCTTGGTTTTAAACACCGACCATGCAGCGAGGTTATCAGACCTACTCCCCGCTACACGAGTTTAATTATTAAAAAAAAGCCGAAGGAATATACCATTTGGTTAAATTAAAATATAAGGGATTATTTATAGTTTTAAAGCGATTACGGAATTACCTATACGGCGCGCATTTTACCCTTAAAATAAATGCGGTTAATATAATATATTAATTTAATAATAATATTATTAACCTACCCGGAGTATTTATTATTAAATAAATCGTATAAATACGGTAATTCGATTTTAATATAAAGTATATATTAAAAAGTAAAAATATTATGGTAAATATATTATTATAAAAACCCCTCGGATTTTTAAATAAAAAAGATAATAAACTGGAGGAAAATATCGAAGATTTTATTAATATATAATTATATATGCTTAGGGTTATATAGGATTGGAGGAATATTAAAATTTTAAAAGGAGAAATATAAAGTAATAAATCCCGAAAAATAATGTATTTTTTTATTATTTTAAAAAAACCGAGCGATATTTTTTATAAGTTATTTTTCCGTTAAAAAAGAAAGGCTTTAAATTATTTAATAAAGGACCAGAAGCTTTAGCGTAAAACCTTAAGGGGTAAGTTATAATTATAATTAATGGTTAATAATAATTAAACCCGAAAATATATTATTTAAAGTAATTATATTTACGAAGGGTATAAAGAATAAAACGTTATATTTAATTTTATTATTTAGCGTTATTATTAAAAAGGATAATGGAAGTAGGTATAAAAGGTATTAAGAACCTGCCCAATTTATTAAAAGCGAGACCCTTAAAGGCTTAAAATACCGCTAAAAATCTTTAACCTTATTTTAATCCTTTTTTTTAAAATTTCGCTCGATATTTTTTAAATACCATTAAAAAAAGGGTACATTTATATTATATAGGCCAGATATAATTTAATAGGATAAATTAAAGGGTAACCATTATAAAAAGCCACCGTAAGATAAATGGCTAATTTTATTTAGTAGGATATAATTTATAAGTATGGGATATATGGGAAATTAATAATTAATGGAGGACCGGAGAACCGAGGGTTTTTGGATAAGTTTATAAAGTAAATAAGCCTGGCCAAAATTATAATATTGGCGTATAATTTATAATTATAAGGGGGAATAAAATACCACCATTTAAATACCAGGGATATATTATTAAAATTAAACGGTAGTTGGATTAATGCGTACCCAGGGGTATTAATAATATAAAAAGTTATAATAAACCAAATTATAAGATTCTTCCCATACGCGTTATTATACGGTTAAAAAATAATTACCCTTATTAAAATAGCGCTCCTTATTTGGAGAATGATTAATTAAAAAGGTAATATGCCGTACGCGGATTTCTTGGCGGAAAGGAGCCGGGCAATGGAACGGAAAGAAACGAATTTAATAAAGGCAGCCCGAATCCTATAACGGAATAGGGAAATAAGGGCCAAGTATATGGATAAGAAAAATAACGGAAAAATAAGGAAAATTTTATTAAAAAAAGGGGATTTAATATTGCGATAAATACCAATTATGGGGGTTAGGAGTATAAAGGATAAGCAAAACCCTTAATAAATAAAACCTTATATTATTTATAAGCTTTCGAATAAAAAAAAACGGTATAATTTAGGGAGCCTTATAAAGGGAGCCCTCCCTTTAAATATATAATCGGGAGTAATAAGGTTAAAAAATTTATCCAAAAGAATAAATGGTAAAGTAAGCCGGCAGGAATTAATAATAATACTTAAAAAAGATGGGAACCCTATTTAAAATGGAATAATAAGTTAAAAGAGAATTGTACAGGATTAAGCGATAAAAAGAATGGCTCGGAAGGTTATATTAGGGACGATATATTAAAAAGTTTGGATAAGGATTAACGCCGAACGGTAATATTTTATAGTAGTAATTAAAAGAAAAAAAACGATTTAGCCGAATGTATTATTATAATATTACGGCCAAGAAAACCACGTAATATAAAAGAATTAAAGAATAAAGAACGGAAATCGGGGAAAGTACCTTTTTTAGGAATAACGAAAAAAATACGATTCCAAATCCTAATAATAATCACGAAAAAATTCGGTAATATTTCTTTTATAAAGGAATAAAGCTGTATAATATTACGAAACCTTTAAAGGAATTATTATATATAAAAAAATTCCCCTTTTTTTATATCCCCTCCCTTATATAATAATAAACCCTAACCAGTTTAAAATTAAATATTATAAAAGGACCCAGCAAAAACCATATATTTAAAGCTCCGTTAATAACCCGAGGTATATATACGTATATAAAAAAAAAACCATATCCCCTTATCCAAAAATCTAAAAGGGAATATTTTTACGCTTTTTTTTTCCCATTTTTATATTATACCGAATGGCCTTATTTTAAACCATTTATAAATGGTAATTAAAAATAATTTCCTAATTTTAAAAAAAGGTTACCCGTTTAAGTTTTAATTTGTTTGTTTAATTTACGGAAAAAAAAAGGCGGGATCCCTATTTAAAGGGCTATACGTAAAAGTAAAAATTCCTTTATGGGAAAAACTTAATTTTTTATATTAAAGGATACCATTAAATAATCCTGTATAATATAATTTTCATTCTGGTAATAACGAAAGGATTAATCGCGGGACGAAGAAATTATGGTTTAATTTTAAAAAAATTTATCCCCTATTTTTTACGAGAGCGTAAACCCTCGCGACGAGCAGGAGCCTAAAAGGCCGCCGCGCCACCACCGCTATTTCCTTTAAAAGCTCTGCCTCGGCCACCCCCTCGATTATAAATATTAAAAGAATTAAACCCTTATACCGGTTATATAAAAAGCCTGGTTAAGCCGGGAATATTTTCAACCCTTAAATTTAAAACGTTTATAATTTTTAAAAAATTAGGGCCGTTAAGAATAATTTCGCAATAATCCTCCCAATATTTAATATTTTACTCCTATACCGTATTATTAAATAACTTTTCGATGCGGAATTTTTTATAA
>JAKWBI020001095.1:0-11150 GCA_022664585.2 Zalerion maritima | reverse complement strand
TATTATTATCCAATACCAGCTTTACTTTTTCGCCTATTTTTTAATTTAATAATATATATATATTAACCACGCTTAAAATATTTAGTTTTTTAATTAGGTTTTATTTAATTACTTTGGGCAGGATTAATCGGCTAATAAATACTTTATCGCTTTTTTATAATCGGAGCGCGGGCGGCAAATCGCGGGGATCGGTCTAATTCCTTTAGGCCATTTTGGTTATATTATATCGGTTGGCTTATTAGAATTGGGATTCGATAAAATTACGCGCGGCTTCCCCAGCGCGGGCGGTGGTCCCTTTTTCTTCCTATTAAAATTTATTTCCGAACAGCTTTATTATTTTCTTACACTAATCCAGGAACGCTTTAAACTTTTGGAAAAATTCCTCGTGGGTTCTAAGGTATAAATTATTATTTATAATCCCTATAAAACTGTATAATTAAGCCCACGATATATTATCGAAGGCGTTTAAAAACGCGTTCAATAAAATAATATTATTAATATAACCCGTGTGGTTTTCCTTATATTAAGCGAGCCGGCGTTTTTACCCCGCAATATATAACCATTATTAATTAATATTTTTCGTAGGCCAATTTTAATAAGCGAAGCGCTTTAGGTTTACCATATTACGGCCCTTTTAAAAGGTATCCTTATTTACGAATTCCGTTTTTAAGGCCTCCTTCGCTTTAATCCATATTTTTCCTATGGTAAATAATTCGATTAATTCGGTATAGGTATTAATATAATACTATATAGCGTAATTTATTTTTTACGCATTATTTATAAATACTCCCTATTTAAATATTCGATTTAATTAACGCGTATATTAAAGAATATTATTTCCTTTAAATATTACGCTTCCTTATATCTTAAAAAGCGGTAACGGTAATCGGACCACGGCGTATTGGTTTATTTTATAAGGATTATATTAACCAGTATTAAATATTATTTTTATAAACTGGCCGGGGAATAGTGTTCGTTTTATTCTTTAAAATATTGGAAAAATATTCGTATTGTATTTTGCCCGGGGCATTGGCGTAATAAGAATTCTTAATAGCGGGATCTTAAGCGAGGGAGGGTTAAAAGGCGATCGCTCGGCTTCTCGTTTATATGGTAAGGTTTAAGCTTTATTGGCGTTTTCGGGTATTTTTACTTTCGAAAATCGTTTTTAGGCCTAAGGCCTATTTATAAGGCGTTTTTTGCTTTTTTTACCATAATAATATTTTGGTAAAAAAGCCTTTGCCGCGCCTTACCTTAAGAATATAATATAATAAATTTAAATAGTGGAATAATTTTTTAAAAAATAAAATAATTTATAAAAAATAGAAAAAATTATAGGAGTTAGGATTTAAATAGGTTTTTTTAAAGGGTAATACAGTATAGGATTATTTTTCCTTAGCCCTAGGCTGGAGAATTATAAACGGTCCCTTAAAATTAAGGATAATGGTGGTGGTAATACTTTTTAAGCCTTTTAAGCGTAATCGTGGGATTTTTATAATTCGAAGCAGGAAATTTATATAACCTTTTTAATAATTACCTTCCCATTTTCCGGGTATTAATATTATCCTTCCGGGGCCCCAATAGGTCTTATCCCTTGCGTTCCGCGCCTTGCGCTAAAAAATCTTAGGCTTTATAGGTATACTGCTTTACCGTTCTCCTTAATCGCCTTACCCCTTATTATTAATTGGTCCGCTTTTAATAATTACTAACTTACCGGCTTTTTATAAGGCCGGGCGTAATATTAATTAACTTATTTAGGCTAAAAGGCCTCGCCTTACCTTTCCCTAAGCTTTAAACCTTTTATAACTTCCTTACCGCATATTTATCCCCCCCCTTTGGCCGCTTTTTTAGGTAAAGGAGATTAGGCGCCCTTGGAGGGGGTGGGGAATTAACCATGGTTTTATAAGTGGGAGCCTAAAGGTCTGGCGTTTATAATTCCTAAATTATTATAATCGCCACATTTCCCTCTGATTACGGTCCGATTATAATAAAGCGTGGGACCCTTAAACTTTTCCCAAATAAATTTAATTCTTAAAATCTCTTTTTTTTTTTTTAATAAAGCCTATATAGGATTACCCTTATATTAAATTCCTTAAAAGGGGATCGACCTTAATTTAAACGGGCGATTTGTATTTTTTTAAACCCTTTAGGGAATACTTTCCCTGGTATTTATTGGGTCGGGCACGGGGTTTAATATTAATAATAAAAAATAAAACTTAATTTAAAAAACGGTAGGGGTTAGGCCTTTATTCGAAGAATAATTTAATAATTATAAAAAACGGTATCCATTTTCCCTTATATTTTAAAGCGCTTAATGGTTTTAATCCTTTTTTCTTTTTATACCCTTTAAAAAGCGGTAAAAATACTCCATAATTTTTATTTTTTACTTACGGGGTTTTAGCCGGGATTATATAAATTATCCTTTCGCCACGCAGTTTTTAAAATCCTTTATAACCATAATAAGCCCTTATAAACCAAGCCCGGTTATTATATATTTTCTCCTATTTATAAATAAAATATTAATATTATTTAACTTTACCTATTTTTTCCCAAATCGGTTTAAAATACCTTTGTAATTTTTACCTTAATATTATTATCCCCTTAACCGGAATTACGTAAATTATCCCTCCGCCATATAATTTTTAGGATTTTCTTTATAACCATAAGTAGGATTATAATACGGGCCAGTTTAAAGGCGCCTTATTTAGCCCCTAAATTTCCGCGGTAATTTTAACCAGCACTAATTATCCCTTTTTCTTAGAACTTTTTTTAATAATATAAGGGCATTCCTACTGCTTTTCCCTTTATTTTAAGTTTAACCGAAATTATACAAATCGCCCCTCCGCCACGCAGCTTTTGGGACCCTTTATAATCGTAATGCCCTCGGAGTTTAAACTGGGCTTATAAAAATATTCCTTTTATTTAAAAATAGGATTGTAATCCTATTCTTTTTTATACGCATTAATATTTTTAGTAATCCCTTCCTTTACTCCTTTTATAACCGAGCAAATAAAGGCTTTTCTTATTATATTACGCCTTAATTTTACGCCGGACTTCCGTAATATAATAGGGGTTTAATTATTTATTAATCTTTATTATTTCGCTTATAAGGGTATAATAGGGGTATATAGCTTTATTTAATACTCGAAGCCCAATCTTTTTTTGGCCTTCCTACCGCGATTATATACGCGCTTTTAACCGGTACCGGGCCTATTTTAAAATTAAATTCCTATTATTTGGTTTTGGCCCTTATAGGTTTATAATACTACCAGGGTAATCCCATGGCGCCGTAAAGCTTTTATAAAAATTTTTTTTTAAGGATATATTCCCTGGTTTTTCCGTAATAATAAATTATTTAAAATATAAATAATTGGGTTCCGAAAGGCTTTTAAGCTCCGTATATTATACAGGCCTGCCTAGCTTTACCTATTACTACCCCTAATTTATCGTGCTTATTTTATCCTAGGGGTAATTAATTTTTAACCGAATATTACGCTTTTATTATTATGGGAAAAAAACTGCCCCCCTTAAAAAGTATAATTTACGCGATTTTTTAAATTTTTATAGCGCAGCGTATTGGTCGGTCTTTAATTTTATTATAATATAGGTATCCGTTTCCGCTTTTTATAATATAAATATTACGAATTCCTTACCGGTATACCGTAAAAGGGTTTTTTTTACCTCGGCGCGGTAATTTCCGCGAATTCTTACTTATATTTATTAATATAATTCTGTATAATATTATTCCCTAATTATAATTATTAGTCCAAATTAATTAAAGGGAAAGAATAATAAAGGAATTCCTTAAATTTTAATCCTAAAAAACATAGGCTTATTACCGAAATTTAAATTCGTAAACCCTGGTTAAACCTTTAAAAAATATAACGGGGAATAAATCGGATAACCTTATTATATGATCGGTGTTTAAAACCAAGCTATTTAATTTGGTTAAACCTTTAGTTACTTATTTAAAAGTGATAATACTCCAGAAAATATGGAATAATTTTATACAGGATTATTCCTAAATAATAATATAATATTTGGGGGAAAATATAATATATTAAATAATAATTATATTTTTATAATTAAATTTTTGCCGCCATAGTTTATTACCTTCTCCGAAATCCCATAAATCCCGGGGGTCCTCCTGGCTTTTTATATAATCCTTTACAGGATTATTTTAAGACTTTAAATTAATTATTTAAGCAATCGCGCCGGTCGCCGGTCTTTGGTACAAATGCAGCGGGGGATACCTCCGGCACCGCTACAATATATATTCGATTTATAAAAAGGGAGAAAGAAGAAAAGGAAAAGGAGTAAAGAAAAGGGAGTGGTGTATGGGAAGCGTTTTATACGTATTAGTCTTGCGATTAGCCTATTATATATATAGGTTGTGGTATAAATAGGCTTATAATATTACCCCTTCTTTTACCTATCCTATTATATGGCGGTAATACCGCGGGTGCATTCCCTTATAATATAATTATATACCGGGGCCCGTAATTTAAATATATTTTATAGCCCCGCCTATATAGAGCATTTGCTGCGAAAATTATATGCGATTATTATAAGGGCTGCTTTTCGGCCGCCTCTTACCCTTTCCCCATTCTTTATTATAATAATAATTATAAATTACCCCCCCCCCCTAACTTTTTCCCCCCTTTATTTATGGCCTCCCTCGGCGCCCGGGAGGGTGCCAAGCGCCCTCCCGGGCGTTTTACGCTTAAAACGGCGGCATTATAGGCTTTAGGCATTAATTTATTACTTTTTGGGGCTTCCCCCGGCCAAATTTAATTTAATTTTCTATTAATAAATTTCCATGGCTTTTCCCTTATTGCGAACCCGTTATATATACGGTGATTAATTTATTATATAATGCTTTTTTTAATAGGATTTTAAATTTATAATAATAATGGCTCCGCGCCGGCTTTTTTAATACCGCACAGCCCCCTTTTTTAAGGCGGCGGCGCCGTAAAGCCGGCGGCTTATAAAAATATTACCGCTTATACTTTTATTATTATTAAAGTATATAATATTTTACCATTCCCGCCTTTGGGGTATTATTAATCCATTACGAATAATATAAAACCCTTATTATATATATTAATCCTATTAAAAAAATAAAAATTACTCGGATATATGGTCTCCTTTCGGTACGCGATCGCTATATTTTTAAGGCTAATTAAAATAAAATATTATTATTAAAGCCGAGCATAATAAGCCTTATAAGGCCTATATCCGCCATATTATTAATAATATTACCCATTATTATTATAATTAATCCAATAAAAGCCTTTTTAAATTATTTTAATAAATCGCAATTAATTTGGTATTGATTTATAAAATAAGGTATTATTTATTTTTTATATTTTAAGGGGAACCATATTTATAATACCGTATATATTAAAAAACGCTTATAAGGTTCCCTTCCTCGCGGGAAATTCATTATTAATCCGGTTCGTTAATATTTTAATATTTTTAATATTAAAATTATTATTATTATTTTAATTATTATTATTAAAATTGGAAACCCGTATAATAATTTTACCGTAAATCCGCTCCGGTCCCGCTGCGTATATATTTCCATTAATTTTAAAATTAGGCCTACCGTTAGCTTAAAAATAAAATAATTCATTATATTAATACGGGGTATTATATTGGTTAAGCGCCGGCCACGGCGGCCGCGCCCGTAATTAATATAATACTTATATTTAAATAACCAGTATTTTTTATAAAATCCATTAAAAGGTTTATTATTATTAATAAAAAATTACTGGTGTTTTTATAAAACCGCGTATATTTAACCTTCGCCCCGTATTCGTTAAAAAACCATTATTAATCCTCCCCTTAATTTCCCGCTTTTTTATTACCGCTTATTAATATTATTTCGCCCTCCGGGTAATATATTTAATTATTTTGCGGCGGTTCCGTTAATTTTAATAATAATACCAAGTCCGATACGGGCCTAATAGCCTAGGTTTTTACGATTAATATTAAACGGTATTTTATTATTATATAGGCCCGCTGCGGGGCCGCTCGGTTTTTATTAATACCTACCCTTTTCTTATTAATAATTTCCTTTTTACTTTTTTTTTCTTTTTTATATTATACCACTGGTATATTAAATACCGTGGAAAATACCCCTTTAATTTATTTTATTTTTACCTTATTATTATATTCCGCATTTTCTATTATTTTATTATATTTTATTTTATACGTAATTTTACTTATACGGGGTTATTATAAATTACCGTATTATTAAAACATTTTTTATAACGGTCCAGCGCCGTTATTTTTATAATTTAAATTAATAATTTTTAAATTAATTTCGCCTAACCTTAATATTTTATTAATATTTATTTAATAATACCGCGACCCCGCTTTTATATTTATACTTTAAGGATTTCCTCTACGTATTATTTCCCCTCCTTTAATTTATTATTTTAAATTAATGGTAATTAGATATTATCCTGGGTTTAAAATAATAAAAGATTATTATTAGCCTATTATAAAAAATTAATATAAAAATGGGGATGGATATTTATAAAAATATTTAATTTTATTATATATAAGTTTATTACCCGCGTAGTTATATATTTAATATAAAATTAATTTAATTTTCGTAAAAACCTTACCGTGGTTATATTACGCAGGGTAAATTATACCTTATCGCCGAACCTAAACCCCTTGGCGGAAAAGCGGTATTTATTTACCGCGTTTTTATAATATTATTATATGGCCGCCGCCGCCGCCTATATTTATTTAATTATTTCCCGGACCTTATCCAGGAATTACACCGCGCGGCCACGCGGCGTTTTTTTTAAGGGTCCTGGATTATTATATTTCTTAATAAATAATATATAATATCCGTGCGTAATAAAAAAAAGGCTAAGGCCGATTAATAATAAATCGCGGTTATTAATGGTTAATTATATTACCGGTAAAAGCCCGGGCCAGTCCAGTTATTTTATTAATACGAATATTTATAAAAAATATTAAATCTTTTGGTTTATCCGCTTAATTATACCATCGGTTTAAGGCTAAAACGCGATTAATAATCGTTATATTATATTTATTAATTTATATAGGCGCTGCCAAAAACCGCCCACCTAATTTAACCCTTTATTATTTATAATTATTTTAAGGAAACCTTAAAAGCGTTAAAAATATTATATAAACCTTTCGCCATATACCTTTGCTATTATAAATATTATAATTTTTAAAATTACGCCCTTATAAAGGCGGTCGGTAATTATTATTAAAAAGCGGGGATTATACGGGTCCGCGGCGGAAAGGTTTATTATAAAATTTACGGATATTTCGCTTTAAAAACGGTCCGTTATTAAAAATAATTTTAATAAACCTTTTTTTTGGTTTCTTTATACGGTAATCCTGCCGTATATATTATAATTATATATAAAACGGCGTACTATACGGATTATACCCGGCCAAAAATAATTATAAAATAATATTATTATTATTTTATTATATTCCGGGTGGCCGGTAATTGTGGAATTATAAGTTTATTAAATAAGGGCGGTTTATAACCGCTTTTATATTAATATTTAACGCCGGTCCTTAAAATATAAGTGCCCCTCGGGTCCGAAAAAATATTCCATAATAAAAACCTTTATTTTTATATTTAAAGGAAACGCTTATTCCCTTATTTTAATTACCTTTTATATAATTTTATATTAATTATTATATTATACCGTTACGGATTATAATTTTTAAAGCTCGGCGTTTTTAAATAATAAGCCTAAAAGGGCCCCTATATTATATATGGCCGCCGGTAATTAATTATTCTGGATTAATTAAAAACTGCGGCCGGTAAGGCGTTTATTTTTTTTCCCCTTTAATATATTTTAGTCCCGCCGTAATAATACATCGGGTATTAGGGATAACCGGCCGGGGCGGAACTTTAGCCGGAAACGGTACTAATATATTTATTTTTATTAACGGATTTGGTATTTTAATAAACGCCTTTTAATTATAAAATACCGTAGGTTATTATAATCCGAGCGTATTCGGAATACGCCTATTATATTACAAAGTTTTATATTTTATACCTTTATACTTTTTACTATAGTCAGGAATTCCTTATTATAAATATTATAATTATATTCGGCGGGTATTAATTATTAAAAGAAAAAGGCCACGGGGCGTATTATTCCCTTTTACTTTATTAAAAAAGGTAGGAATTTATTACCCACCCCGAATTATTAACCTTTAAAACCGTTTCCGCCGCCGGGTCGAATTACGCTAATACCGGGGGGGCCATAAATACCCTTTTTAATCGTTAAAACGCTTCGGATTTAATAAGGCCCCAATAAATCTTTTTTCCTTTTTTAAAAAGCGCGGAAAACGGGAGTTTTAGATTAAAAAACTGGTTAATAAATTCCCTATAAAAATAAATAAAGCCTAAAAAACCGCGGACCTTTTTTACAATTATAGGCTCCTTTTATTCGTATATGGCCTATAATATTTTCGGGTTAATGCGTATTCCTTTTCCTATTATTATAATAAACCCAAGGTATATTATTTTTTTTATTATAAAAACGCATTTGGTTAGGTTTAATTAAAGGCCTATATTACGGAGTTTTTCCACGATTTGGCGGACCTTAAATATATGGTTTTACTTTATACCGTTTAAATAAACCAGTATATTATTTATATACGCCGTATAAAATATATTAAAAAACTTGCGTAATATATGAATATTCGGTACTTCCACGCAGGAAATAAGGTATGGGAATATGTAGTATTCGCCATATATATTATGAAAATCGCTAATGCGATTTAAATTATAAACAAAGTTGGTATTTTGTTTTATCTTATTCGCTAATAATTCCTTTTCCTTTTTTTTATTCTCTTATTATTTTATTTCTATTTCTTCTATTCGCTTTTTATCCTATACCTTCTATTTCTTTTTTTTTATTCACTTTTTATTCTTTAAATTCTTTATATTTATTTTATTTATTATTCTTTTTATTTTTATTCGTTTATTATTTTACTTATTTCTTTTTTGCTTCTTTTATTTCTATTTATTTTACTCGCTTACTATTTTACTTTTTTATTTTTATTTATTTTACTCGCTTATTATTCTACTTTTTTATTTTTATTTTTTTTCACTCGCTTACTTATTTCACTCGCTTTTTAATTTTAATTGTTTACTTATTTTAATTGCTTACTTATTTTAATTGCTTACTTATTTTAATTGCTTATTAATATCATTTGGCTTAATTGGAAGGTTCTTTAAAAGTCTGAAAATCGTGGCTACTGGCTGATTTGAACTCATGCACTCTAGGTTTACAATTTTAATAAACAATATGGCTTTAACCAATTGAACTACTATACTATAACTTACGTTATTTAATATAAGACCTTCTCTGATTTATAACCCTTCATCCCCCCCCCCTCCCTAACATTATATTCTTTATTATATAAAAATCGCATAAATACGCGGATTTTAATTGATTTCAAAATTTCCATTAATCTGTATATAAAAACGGGGAAATAAGCTTATTTAAATTCGTTTAAAATATTCCATTCACCCGTGTATAAAAATCGGAAAAATACGGCGATTTAAATTCTTTTTAAACTTTCCATTAATCTGGGTATAAAAATCGGAGAAATGAGCCGATTTAAATTCCTTTTAAACTTTCCATTAATCTGTGTATATAAATCGGAAAAATGAGCGCATTTAAATTCGTTTAAAACATTCCATTAATCTATATATCAAAAGGGGAGAAATAAGCCGATTTAATTTCTTTTTAAACCTTCCATTAAGCCAGTAATAATAATGCCAAAAGTAATAAAAGAAATGGTGGAAAAGGAAAAAGCAAGGGATATATGTATTAAAATTAAAAAGGAAATATATTATTATAAACTATAATGGAATAATATTAAAAGTCTTTTTTTGCCAATCTAAGACCTTCGCCTGCGGTGTTTTCCCCTTACTCGCCTTTTTAAAAATATTTAAATCAAATAAACGATTAAATAATAAACCCTTAAGGCTTTCGAAAAATAAAAAATAAAATTTAAAATATTAATAAAAATAGCTGGATTTTTGGCAAATCAGGTAATATTTACCCTATCAAACTTTTACTAACCGTGAATTTACCTAATATAAACCTTTAAAATTATAATGTAATGCTTAAATAAAATGCTAAAAATAAAATAATGTTATAAAATAAAGCCCATATATAAAAGAATATTTTTATTATTATTATTTATTATATTTTATTTTATTTGGGCCGATACGGGTAAGTATGCATATACTAAAAACCATATAATAATATGGTTAGGTATATAATTTGGCCGCCCCTAATTCTTTTCCCACCTAACGATTCCGTTTATAATATATTTTATAAATAAAGTATAAACCGCAAATAAAATCATAAAAACAAAATAAAATTTATAATTAAAAGATAATTATTAAAGTATTATTTTATATATTTCTATTTATTTCTATTTATTTTATTTAAGCGTATATGGCCTGGTATGTATGGCAGGTATATTTTTACCAAAGTTAAATAATAATATAATTAATTATATAATTAACCTAATCCCAATTTTTTCCCGCCCCACGATTATTTTTATAATAAATTTTAAAAATAAAGCAAGAAACGCAAATAAAAAGGTAAAAATAAAATAAAAGCTGCGATTAAGAAATAATTATTTAAATAACATTTTACAGATTTCTATTTTTATTTATTTGTTTTATTACGGCGGATGCGGCCTGGTGCGTATAACAGGTATGCATTTATCAAAGCTATATAATAATATAATTGGTCACATAATTAAACCGACCCCGATTTTATCCCGCTGCACGATTCCGTTTATAGTAAATATTAAAAAAAAAGTGATAAACCCAAATAAAATAATAAAAATAAAATAAAAGCTGTAATCGAAAGAGAATTATTAAAAAAGTATTTTAAATACTTTTATTCATTTTCCTTCATTTTATTTAGGCGGATACGGCCTAGTGCGTATAGCAGGTGTGCATTTACCAAAGCCATATAATAATATGGTTAGGCACATAATCAGCCGCCCCTGATTTTTTGGCCGCTCAACATTCCAACCGCAGTAAATTTTACAAATAATATATATAATGCAAATAAAATCGTAAAAATATAGGAAAAGCTGCCATA
>JAKWBI020001094.1:0-11190 GCA_022664585.2 Zalerion maritima | reverse complement strand
ATGTTCTTCTGATATCTTCTTTTCTTTAAATTTTGCGATATTTTCTGGACTGTGTTTGTAACCTAATAAAGAATAAGCAAACTTTAAGATATTATACTCAGGTTTCAATAAATCAATAAAGTACTGTTCTCTTTCCAGTAATTTATCTTTTTCACAATATTCTAAAATCCCCAAAGTAAAGTTACTATGGTTATATTTTAATAAAGCAAGATGTACTGGCCGAATATTTCTCTCTAGTTCACCTCTTTTAAAATAATCCCCAATTCTCTTCACTAAATCGATTCCGCTACCCACGTAAGTATTATTATTCGTTAAATTAATTCAGCGGTAGATTGCCGATTTATTATGATTTTCCTCCATAATAATATTTTTGGACAGTTGAGCATTTATATAACTCTTTACGGGAAAGACTGATTCATTGCAAGTGGACGCCTTGTTGTTTAAATTGTTATTTTTTTGTGACTTCTTTTGTATATTTAATTTAAAGTGTGTATGCCGATAGCTTAGTGTTTTTCTTATACCAAACGTGGGTCAATAATTTTTAATTAAGGCTCACTTCTCAGGTGACTTGAGTCTTCCCAAGGTCCGGCTAAGGGGATCTTTCCTCAGCAAGCTGTTAGCATCGCCTCCTACAGTACCTTAACCTGTTAACGCTTCAAATGCAGGGTGTCAGCCCGAAAGTAAAGTTACCCTCCGAGAGGTAGTCGCCTGTCGCCTTAAGTCTTTTGTAAAAGTTGGCTTAATTGTATGCGAGACAAAAAATATGTGAGATAAATTAATAAAAGCTAAGCTGCGCTGCGTAGCTGCGAATAATTATAAATAAAAATATTGCGAAAAAAGCTTAAGCTTAAAAGCATAAGTTATATCACTAACTTACTAAATAGATTATATTATTTTTAAATTAGAATAAAAATTACTTTATTACCGTTGCATCCTTTCGAATGAGGCTTGACTATATCTTAAGCTTGCGCTAACCACCATCTAGTCGATGAACTGCACACCTAAAAGGCGCTTGGCTGCGGATTACCCATTGACATTTTTCTTTTTGGCATCGATCTCGATTTTACCATACCACGAGTCATTACCTGTGCCACAAGATGTGTTACCACTCTTGTTTGGTTGAGATTACTTTAGGGTTTTCCCGCAATTTGACGGTTTTCAGCAGAAGATTTACTTCTACATTTAGGCTGATGTTACAACCTTATCACTCTATGTCTGATAATTAAAGAATTATCTTACCCATTCCGAGCATTCATGCCTACTGGTAAAATCTCTACGATCCCCCAAATTATGATACAAAGATAACATGACATTCATTTTTTTATGAAATTTATACATTTTGTATAGGATGTCAGTGCTGTACTCTGGTAAGATTATTATTCTAAAACTTCCTACTATTATAGGTTTCGCAGAAAACCAGCTAACCTAGTCAGGATTGCCTTTCCAATTTATTCTTCGATTTTCACCGAAGGTTAGACTATACCTTAACTTTACTTATAACTTAGGTAATTGCGTTTTTTAATAAATATTTGTATATATTATAATATATTTGTATTGCTTGTAATCATATGAAGATAAATATAGCAACCGGCTATATAGATACAGCGACTAAACTAAGCGACCTAACAAAGAGCGACCGCTATACGAGAACGACATCTGCTACTATTAACTCTCAGAGATTTTTCTTATGAACTCTTCTTTTGAAATCCGACGTCTTTTACCTGATTTATTAGAATCATATGCTAATTCTACTATTTCTTTAAGAACATCATCCGTCTTATATCCTTTAGTTCTTATAATTTCACAAACTTTTATGGCTATGTCATAATTCTTAGCCTTGTACGTATTTAACTTTATTTTATCTAAAACAGGTTTTATGTTATTTAACATTAAATCTATATTCTCTATCTGAAACCTCGACGCTGAAGAAGGTAAGTCATAGACTACCCCACAAGAAAAATAAGATTTTAATTCATGTAAGAGTTTCTTACATGATGTTTCTTGAACCACTGTGAAATTAACCCTTACTCTCCGGTAGGGTTTGATTTGAAAGGTTACATTAAAACTACCGTCTCCATCTATTAAACCTGAAATAAAATCTAAGGATAATGGAGACTTATTAATATCCTCATCCGAAAGGCAAGAGTTATTGCAGTTAGAAGCGTCCCTTAAGACGGCCGAATGAATTAAAGACACAGATTGACTTCTAGCTAATTCTTCTGGAGCGGGTAATTTACCGTGCTTAGACTCTAGAAAATTTAGTAAATTGTCCTTAGACTCCTTTGTACGTCTTCCTGTCTCAACATTCAGGCTAAAACTTGCGTAAATTATACAAAGTAGTCCATCTAAATTTAAATGGTTTTTATTTAACATCTCTTCTACTATATTTTTAAAAATTAAATATGCTTTTAGTTTTCCATACTTTAAAGGATTATTGTCTAAAATAGGAAATAAAATATCTTTTAGCCCCTTTAAAGATGTTATATAATAAGACACATCAGTTTTATTTTTAGTAATATAGCCAACACCTAAGAACTCACGTAAACTCTTAAAGAGTTTCTCTTCAGAAGCATCTTGAGTTAGTACAAAAATGGGTTTAGGTTTTATGAATAACCCTGTACTTTTTTTTTCAAAAGTTATTGTAAAACACCCATCAGATTGGATGAATCCGCTAATTCAACCTTCAGTAAATTTGAAATCATTATTACTACCATTTACGGAACTATCTCCTACACTGCTACTGCTACCGTCCTCTAAAACCGCATTTGCTACACCATTGGTTATATTTTTATTATAAATTAGTATTTTGTTGACTTTTTTAATTTTGAACGTTTAATATTTAAGTCGAGCAGTATTCTGTCTACCTCATCCTAGACGTGGGTCATAGTGTGCCTCCAAATTTAGGGAGTCACACACTAAGCTCACTTGACGGTTTACTAGTATCGCTACTAGGTCCGGCACTTATAAAGTGCATACTTTCTAACGTTTTAGACAGCTGTACCTTAATCTACCGACACTAGATAAGCAGGGTGTCAGCCCGACAACCTAGTTCACCCTTCGAAAGGTAGTCGCATCTCGTATCAAGTCTTTAGCTGAATCCGACTTTACGGTGAGAAAAAAAGGAAAATTAAACCTACTACCGCTATGAAACACAAAGATTTGATAAGCGATAACAAAGCAATTACTTCTTTCATATGACTACATACAAATATTTATTTAATATAAATAAAATACATTTATTTATTAATCGGATCTACTTCTACGTGTAGCCTTTTGTTTGATATAACTTTACAAGAAAAAGGCTCACAACATAGGCGGAATTACATGACCGCACCTTTAACGCATATATACCATATTATACTTGAAACTGTAAAGAACTGGCGTATTACACTAGTAATTATACTTTCTGTCTTATACCTTGTACAATACAGAGCTTATTTCTCTGCACTATAAGCAGAGAGCTCTGAATATATCTACCTAACCTCTTTTATTCCCTTTTTCAGGGACGTAAGCTACACTTCTTTAGAAGCGCTTTATCCGAAGATAAATATTAATTTTTATCTAATAAAAATGGCCCTTCACACGAAGTGTGTAAACACCCGGCAGGAGGTGTCAGGTAAAAGTAAAGTATATAATTACACAGCGTCCTACCTTTTCAGGTAAAGTCGTTACGGGGTTATATTCAGCCAGGTAAATTTTACCTTTTTTGTCTCATAGACTGAATAAACTTCCCTCGGTATTACCTTGACAATAATAAAATTGTTTTTTATTGTTTTAGGTTTCACCGATATGAGCCAGTTTAAAGTGAGCGAAATTCACTCACCTACCTTAATTCTTCGGATGTTTATGCCACAACAACCCGTTCGGACTCTTATAATCCTGATTAAAGTAAGATCACCAGGCTTCGGGTCTAACTTTAGACACTTCTCATTAGAGTATGATCGGTTTAACTACAGTTATATTAGCCCATATAGAAAATAAAAAATTTTCGATGTAAACTGATATTTCGCATCTAATGTTAACTTGGTGACCCATTATACCAAAGGTACACTCTTACTTTTTACTACACATTAGCGAGAGCTACTTATAAAACTACTTTTTATAAAATATCCTTCCCTCACGGTACTATACTCTATTGTTTATGTATTATATTTAGTCTTTGAGGAAGGTTCCCCAAAATTCCAACAGCTTTAAAGCCATTTTACTTTTTATTTTTAGACTGATCTACGTTCATTCTCACTAATAATAGAATCTCTTTTGATTTCTTTTCCTAAAGCTATTAAGATATTTCAGTTCGCTTTGTTTACTACTTAATTTCTCTTAGAATACATATGACTATGAGCAAATAATACATAACTATCATTATTCCTTAATACATAACACAGATATATTTAATAGTTTCTTTGTATACTAATATACATTTATATTTAAAAAAATATAATATAAAAAAGATTTATATCATTTAAGTATAAAAATAAAATATTTTATAAAAAAAATTACATTTATATATAAACTAAATTGTGTGATTGCTAGCGTCTAAATTCGCGCAAATAAAATATGCGCACATATTTACATTTTTACCGGGTTTGATTCAGAAAATCCACATTCCTATTTCTTATTCAATATCCCTCATGCATGCATGTATGCTAGCATGCTTTGCTAGCTAGCTACACATCTTAATTTATTACGACTTTTTTAGACGAAATGTTAAATTTCAGCGATTATATTATTAATCTAATTAATATAGCATGAATACCACATATTCCTATAAATATTATATTTATTATATATTTACCTTCATCTAAAGTAAAATTTAAGAATAAAAAAAAGATTGGGGTTTTCTTCTAACAAATTCGGATTAATGTGAATCGAACACACCTTTTTCTCTCCCCAACAGAGACTCTTAACCGCCCAGACCTAATCCGTGCTAATATGTCTGATATAAAGCTCTATTTCATAGCCACGACATACATTATCTAATTGATTTTTAGACTTTTTTTATTATTCGCCAATCAATAAAGACGAAGCTATTGATCTGCCCATATTCATTCCAATTTTTATTTTATAAATCTGTTTTAATCCCTCATAAGTTAAATGTTTTTTTTTTCATTAATTATCTTAGCGACTTTACAGAAATCATCAAAATCTTGATATTTAACTCCTTTAATAGGAGATTTAATGAAGAAAGGAATAATTTTATTATCTATATCTTCTTGTAAGGTTACTCTAAATACACAAACTTTGTTGTTTTTATAAAGATTACCGCAATTTAAAAAAGAAATTAAACTTCTCAGAAATGATTCATCTCTCTCGTGTTGAGTTAATCTAAAATCAAGATAAACTCTCTCACCTAGTTTATGAGTATTAGATTTTACTATCTTTACTTGAAAACATCCCACCTTCGGGGTGCTTCGCTAGGAAGTAAATCCCGCCAATCAATAAGGATTATTTATAAAAAATTTTTCAACTAAAGGTCTTTCTACTGCAGTAACACTAGGAAAGCCTGATTCCAATTTTTCTGAAAGACCTGAATTCATCAATGCTTTAATCGCAACAATTTTTTTTAATTCTTCAAATGTTAAATGTTCTTTATTTTTAACAATATTAAATACTTGCTTAAAAAGTGTATAATCTACCTGTTTTTGTGTTAACAAGGGATATTTTTCAAATAGATCCGTAATTATTACTAAATCTTTAATTGATTGAACCCGGTATTGAATTGATTCTGGACCGTGTTTTGAAATTTTACCGACTTTTAATAAATTTTTAATTACTTCGACTAACGCTTGATCTTTTCTCCTAACGAAGTGTGGGGCCGCGAAGCACTAATCTGAAAAGATAAATTCACTGCTCAACTTGTTTTTTGTTTATTATTTTTAGAAATACATACTGTAAAACAACCTTCACCATCTACAAAACCAACTATATAATCAATATGCAAAAACTGCTTAAAGAAGAATACGTCAAAACACCACCAAGAGAAGAGGTAGCTACTAATGGAAATATGTCACAAAAATAACGAGTACAAATACTATTATACCGGCCTTTCATTCCTAAGGTCGAAAGACTAATACTCCTATTACTTATATATTTAATGTTTCTTTTCATTAGATTTGAGAGGATTTGCACCCCATAATTAATAATGACTAAATTGTGCATATTTAATAATAAAACTTTCTAGTTTTTTAATAATTAAACTAAACCAAACCTTTAATATCCATAAACTTTGCCTTTACCTGGTTTTTCTTTAGTCAGAGGATTCATCAATACACAGAGGCCTTAATTGACTAAAAATTTGTTTAAGTACAGACCTAATCCGTATATATAATGTATAACAAATATAACCTTCAAAACCAAATCAATAAAATTAATTTTTAATTACAGCTAGCTAGCTTTAGCTAAATTTTTATTTTTAATTGCAGCTAGCTTTAGCTAAAAAAATTTTTTTTAATTTTTACAAGAATATACAGACTTGAACTGCAAAAGTGAAGGTTGAAGCTTCATGTTTTACCATTAAACTATATTCTTAAAAAGAATTAAATATAGATTTATTTTAAAAATCTAGCTTTATGTTATTATACTATTAAAATATTTTATTTCATTCTTTTTACTATAAAAATAACATTTAAAATAATAAAAAAAAAACATTTAATTAATTAATTATTCATAATAATCCCTACTTCTATGCTAGCGCTCCTTATCTAAAAAAAAAAAACGCTGCAGCAGTAGCAGCAGTAGCTGCAGCAGCAGCAGAGGTATGTTGAAGAAAAACATAGTATAAAACAGAGAATATCCGATTCGAACGGATGCGATTTAAATAAATCAGTAAAACTCAAGGTTACCACCTTAACCACTCGGTCAATTCTCTTTAATAATTATTCTCTTTTTTTTTATTCTTTAATATTAGTATTTGTATATAAAATATTCTTTATTTTTTTTTATAAAAGTAGTCTTTAAAAACAAATGTATTCAGTTTTTAATAAAAAAGAAGTAAAATAGGAAGGGTTACTTTAACATTAAGATTTATAAAAAAAAAATTTTGCATTTACATTAATATAGTGATTCCTCAGTGAATTGAACACTGATAATATTCTTATCAAAAATACACTTTACCTTTAAGTTAAGGAACCTTTTTTTTTATTTTATTATGTTTTTAAATTAGAGTTAAGTTTACAAAAGTAAAAGAATTTTTTAATAAAATTTATTTTTTTAACTTCTAATATATATTTAAAAACGGTTATCCCTGCCTATTACGTAGCTACCATTCATTTATAACTAAGACTGCAAATAAAAAATTTTTGGTCGTGAACTTAAACTAACATACTAATTAAGAAATAGGTGACTTGAACACCCAACCTATCGTGTGTAAAACGATCGCTCTATCCATTGAGCTAATTTCTTTTATTATATTATTTTTACAATATAATATATTATTGCTAAAATAAATATAAATTAATATAAGAAATAATTATTGTTTTCTTTTTTAAACCTAAAAAAATAAATAAAACGCTCACGCCTCATTAGATGAAAAAAACGGAAAAGAGGTGATTCGAACACCCAGGTGTAAAAACACAATACTTAGCAAATATTTTGCCTTGCCTATGGCAACTTTTCCTACTCCACATTACCTAGGTAAAGGCATAGGAGAAAAAACAATAATAAAAATAATTACGAATTACACATATACTAACCATACAAGCTATTTTATTAATAATTATTAATAAACTATTTTAATTTATGTCCGTAACTTTAACGGTACCCTTTAAATAGAAGAAGATTTACTAGTATTAACATCAATTCTTTTACTTTTAATGCGAACTAGAAGGGAATCGAACCCTCATCTACTTTCGTGACAAGAAAGTCCTTTACCAATTAAGTTACTAATTCGTATAATAATGAAAAAACTTTTTTTTATTTCAACTATAATCAAAATTAATTGATGATTCGTGTCTATGCTTTACAGTAAAAATAAAACATCCTCCTTCTTTATGTTACAATACGGACAATTGGAGTTGAACCAATACAAGTTGATTGGAAGTCAACTGGTCTACCATTAACTTATACCCGTTTATACCACCATCTTTTTTTTTTTTGAGATCTAACGGATTCGAACCGTTAATTCAATGATTAAAAGTCATATGTATTACCATTATACTAAGACCCCCTAAAGATTATATATTTATTAATAATATAATTAAAACAAAAAAAATTATTTTTTTTCATTCTTGTTTTAGACTTGAACTAAAATCTGAATATTAGAAGTATTCTGCTCTACCTCTTAAGCTAACAAGAATTTTGTTATATAAATTTAAGATATTAAATTTTATGAAAACCTCCACTGAAGTTTCAGCTTCGCTAAAAAATAATAAACAGAATTTAAATTTATATAATTTTTACATTTAAAGATAAATAATAGACAAAATCTTTTAAGATTTACTTAATATATGGTAATATATAACTAGCGTTATAAATTATTATATTATTGAAACCCTTAATACAATAATATTAAACTAAACCCCAACTTATATAAGTTTACTAAAAAAATTATGAATAAATTAAATTAATTTTTTACTTAAAAATAATATATTATATATTACACCGTACATACGTAGAACTCATAATCATTCATTAAACACAAAATGTTTTGTTTCAATTTTTTTCTCTACTGAACGAACACATTCTGAGAGAAATGTTTTTAAAAAGTATATTTTTACTACCAATGCCTTACAAAATAACTCTCCTTTTTTAGTTTAAGGAAGAGAAGTAGTTTTTTTTTACAAAAACCAATATACTAAGAGTATATAGGATTTGAACCTCTAAATTAATAACCTTAATTAAGCTTAAAATAAGCAAACTTAAAGTAAAGATTAAATTTTACCTGTTAAATTAATACTCTTTATTGACGTGTTTCGAAAAAACACGTCAATAATAATAAATTTAATATAAATAAATAAATAAATAAATAAATTCTATTATATTATATTATATATATTATATTATATTATCGGCTCGAACCCTTGCGGAGCTAAAAACTGCATGAAAAATAACATAATCTAGATAATAATAATAATTCTCATTTTCAGTTTCGCGTGGTTTGTAGTCTTTATTATCCTTAAAAACAATATTATCTGGAATCTAATTAATTCTTAATTGTGCATGTGGTGAAGCAGAAAAAAAATCTTTTTTTATCTTATCCTTACATTGCGAGAAGTACTAAATCTTAGATAGAAGTTCTCACCAACACCTCTCAAAGCATTAGGACGATCCTCTTTTTAAATCTGATGTATATAAATTCAATAATAATATGCTATTTATTCTTTCCATTCCTCCTACGCTACATATAATAATAAAAAAGCCATCATTAAAGCAAATACAATATTTTATACTATATAATTAATCACGCATTATATTGATAATAAACTTTTTTCTATAAGGTGTATTTATTCCCTTCTCAATATTAGATTTTTCTCTACGAAGTATCGTTTTAATATCAGAATTAATAGAAATTGCTGCTTTTCGTATCGAAATATACACAGTGGTAACTTTAGTTTCTAAATCTGTAATTTCTACCTCTAACCCTGGAACAGGTAAATATTCTCTGTTAGATGCTACCTCCTTTAACCTTTCTATAACTACCGGGCTGTGGTTTTTACCAAAAAATGGGTTATTTTCTTTTTTACGGTTTTCACTCATAAGACGTTTAACCTCTTCTGTATGTGTTCTACCTAAAGCAAAGTTACGCATTTTTTCTTTAACTTGTTCAGTATGCTTATAACCTTTGCTATTACCAGCATTAGGGTTTGTATTATACTCAGGATGGATAATATCAATTCATTTTTTTTTCACATAATATAAGATTATCTGAGTCTGTATATTCTAATATATATAAACTAAAGTTGGCCATTGTATATTTGTTTAAAGCTCTTACTATATAAAAATTACTACGAGAAATAAGGTACCAAGCTTGATAGTAGTCACTAATTCTAGTGTATAAAGGATCCCCACTACCAACATATTTTGTTGTTTATCTTATTGACTCAAGCATAAATACCTATTTTTCCATTGTTATCTTCACGAATTTTGTTTCTCTGATTTACAGGATCAATATAAAAATTTTCTGCAAAGCAATTCTTAAAAGGTTCTTTAAGAGGTAGCTGCAAATCGTTATTATCAACTTTAACTAAAATCTTCTTCTCGTTATTAACATTTGATGAAAACAGTGTACCAGAAAAAAAATAGTAGAGAAGTTTTTTAAAAATAAACCGTTATAAAAAAAGAACATAAGCGTATAAAATACATTATATAGTACTATAAGGTTTATCCTTATACAAGAAATTACTTCCTTGGTAAGATTATGTCTTGTACTTTATTTAGTATTCAATATATTCATTCTCCCTGCTACGTAGCAAAGTTAGGGGATTAGAAGTATCCCTTACCTGGAAGATAGATATAGTTTAAAGCATAGGGCACTCTGGACAGAATTATTGTTAATGTTACTCATCTGTTAATCGTTGAACGTGCTTAGTTAGAAAATATGTTTCTATATATTTACATTAAACTAAAATTCGCTGCAAATTAACTTTAACTTAATAAAATACTTTTTGCAATTCACCCTGATTATACTGAACTACTTGCTTAATCCAGTCGCCTCACTAAATGCAAAACCCAATATGGAATAAGAAAATAATTGGCTATTTTGTGTAGGATTCCTAGCCACACCTAAAATTAAAGCGCCAAAGACTACACCAATACCTACCCCAGCCCCAATTAAACCAGTAGTAGCAATACCTGAACCTAATATTTTTGCCGATTGAGTCATTATTAATTTTTTTTTTTACTACTTAACATTTTGTCAACCTAGGAAACTAACTCCGGTTTAATAATTTTTTACATTTAAAACAATTCTCATATATTCCGCATTTAAATTACTAAGAGCACACAAGACTTGAACTTGCTTGTTAGTGGCCGAAGCACTATGTTTTACCTATTAAACTAATACTCCTTAGTTTGTGTGTTTTCACACACAAACTTTACAAGTTTTACAAATAGACTAAAATTTTTCCAGCCCAGCAATAATAAAAACCTAGAGTTTTCTACGAAGTAATAAGTAGGAACTACGAAACTACTTCACTCTAGACCATTTGTTTCTAGATCTCCCATTTTAGTTTCGAGCTAAAGAGACTTATTCCT
>JAKWBI020001093.1:0-11200 GCA_022664585.2 Zalerion maritima | reverse complement strand
TAAAATACCTTTATTTATTTCTTATTTGGTGCCCCCTTTATAGAGGATTCCTTTCGGTTATTTTTAAAAAATCCAGGGACTTTAAAAGTTTAAATAAACGGGCGTTTAAAACCAAAATAAGTAATATTAATATATTTTAAATATTAAATATAAGAAAAGGATTATCGTATTACCTTAAAATAAGGCGTAAAAAAAGTCTTTTTTATTTTGGATTAATAAAAAAGTAAAATAAGGGTTAAAGATTTGGTATATATATATTAAGCCGGTCGTAAAAAACCGTAAAATAACATTAAAAACCAATATCGTATTCTTTTTTAAAAATAAACGACCAGGCTTATTTAAATTAAAAAATAATAAATGGTACGTATTCTAAAAAAAAAAGGTCGAATAATGTCGGCATTTAAAAGAGGGGTTTAATTTTGGTAAAAAACCATAATTAAATAAAAGGTTAAAAGTTTTTTTTTATATTAGGGGAAAATAAAAAGGTAAAAAGTATTATACCATTTTATATTATATTAAAAAGGGGTTAAAAGTTTCTCCTGCTTAAGCGAGCTAATAAAAAGAAGGAAAAAGAATTATTTTTAATATTTTATAATAAGTATTATAATAAAAAAAGGAGAGTTTTAAAAGAAAATTGAATTTATATAATAAATTGGTTTTTAACCATTATAAAGGCCTAATTACCCTAAATTATACCATTATACCTTTTATAAAATTTATCCGGTAATATATTAAGCGTACCTAAAGGGTAAGGTATAAAACCTAAACTATAATTTTTAAAGAAGGAAAAGGACCTAAAATTAAAATTTTCGATGGAGATTTTTTAAAACCCGAAGCCCAAATATGTAAAAGGGAAGCGTAAAGTATTTTTTAACCCTAATTTAAAAAGGGGAGAAAAATCCCGATTATTTATTCCGGTATAAGGCAATCCCAAATTATTTTAAAATCCATTTTAAACCACTGTCCAAATTAAGGAAAAAAAAGCTTTTAATTAATTCCGAAATATTAAAAGCAACTCCGTACCCTTATTTTATTCGAGCGACCGGGAAAGATTTAAATCCCGTTATCGAGGGAAAAAATCGCGTAAACGAGTTAATAGGGGCAAATTATTAAAATTTAACAACCCGAATAATATAATAATGATGGGGTTAATAATAATAAAGGATTAAAATAATTACTGGTATATAATATAGGCTATATATAAATATATATCCGAGCGATCGATAAAAAAGCTTAAAAATACACACCCAAATTTAAAAAAAACCGTAAAACTTTATTAAATTTTTAAAATATTTCCCTAAATAATATGCTCCCGTAAAAGTAAAAAACCCAAATTAAAAAAAGGAGGTTTAAAATATTTTAAAAATTAAAACGCGATATTATGGTTTATTAAGTATAACCAGGCCATAATAAATATAAGTCTGGAAGTAATAGCACGGATATTTTACCTATTAAATTATTATTATAATAAGGTGGAAAAAAGAATTATAAATTTAAAAAATATAAAGGCGGATTACGGAGAATTATTAATAGTAATAATAAAACGATTTATTCTTTAAAACGAATTTTTATATCGAAATCCTTAAGAAAAGTATGCAAATTTATAAAACTTTTAAATCGACCCCACCTACAAATTAATCCAGCGATATTTTAACGATTGGCGAGCGATTTTAATAAAAGTAAAAAATAAAGGATTTCCAAAGAATTCCGCGAATTATTTTTTAAAACCCATCCCATATAATATATTAGAAAAACTTATGGAAAAGCTGGATATAAAAAATATTAATAATTTTTATAGGCCAGGTAAGCTAGTAAATATTATGGATTACCTTTAAAATTTATATAACCGAGCAATTATATAATACAACAAGATTGGTAAAATAAACAATATTTATTTAATTAAACCTAGGATAAACGAGAAAAAGCGAATATATTATACAGGAATATTACCGGAAAACTATAATCGCTATTTTATATTTTAGCGAAAAAATAAGCAATTAATAAGCTTTAGGAGTAAAAGTAAAAACAAAATAAAATCGATATATTCCTTAAATATGTATACTGGATTTGAGGATAAAAGTTTAAACGCAGTTATAAAAAAATTAGGCATTTATAATATTAAGGATTTAATAAAATATATGGAAAAATAAATTCGATAAATAATTAGCCGGTATTTTATAAATTTAGGGAAGAATTTTCCTTTAAAGGATAAAATTTTAAGGAAAACCAGAGAATTTTATAAAATCCAAGCAAACGCCTATATAATAGCGGATAATTTAAAAAAAAACCAGGATTCGTCGGATTTATTATATTTTTTATTATTCTTATTATTAGCGAATAGTCTCGATATAAAGGTTAGGATGTTAATTATAAAAAATATACCGACCAAAATGGCACCCCTAAAAAAAAGTATTATAAATATTATTTTAAAATCGGCCATTAAATGGATTTTTATTAAACGATTATTAATAATATAATTAATAAAATATATTAAAAGGTTAGGATATTATATAATTTATAGGAAACAGGCATTAAGGGGAATACTTATATACCGGAGTTATTAAATATAATAGGATTTCGTATTTTTATTAATAAATACTGGATTGCTGGGATATATAAAAGAATCGGAGTAAAAACTACTATTTTTATATGGTTATATAAAACCGGTTAAATTTATAAATGGATTTTTCCAAAAGCCAAATATATTGAAAAATTTAAAAAATCCCCTATAGAAGAAAATATTTTATAGGGCTTTATAAAGAATTTAAACTGGGCACTTTATATTAAGCCTAATTATCCGTTAGGCGTACTCCAAGCCAAAAATATTTTATTTATAATAATTTTTTAAAAATTTTAAAAAAATACTTAAAGTATAATAAATTAATAACGGAAAATATAACCCTTATTAAAGTTTATATATTAACCCCAAATATAACGAAGGAAAATATAACCAAATAGAAAGGGTATAGGACCTTTAAAAAGTTAAAAGATTATTATAAAGGTTAGGATTTAAACCTAAAAATATTTAAAACGCCTAAATAAAATCGACCATCGTCCGCTTTATAAAAAAATACGCAAAGGAAAATGGTTATGGCCTATTCCTAATATCGAAAATAATTAACTTTTAAGCGATTTTTCCTATCCCTAAAATAATAAGATCGAATAATGGTTATTAATAAAAAGGAAATAAAAGATAATCGAAAAAGAGTGGCTTTTAATATTAAGGAAAATCCTAAAGGAAAAAAAGCAGTTATAAAAAATTTTTACCGATTAATTATTCGATTATTAATTTTTGATTACGTACGAAAAAACCCTACCTGGGTAAAAAAATTAACCAATTATTTATAAAAAATTATAGGATTATATATTATACAAATTATTAAAATAAAAAAGGTGGATATTTAAGGAAATTCCATTATAATAAAAGCAAACTTTAAAAATGGAATCGGAGGATTAAAAATAAAATTAATATTCGATAACGACGAGGAATAGGACGAAGATGTTTTCTCCGAAATGGAGGGATTCCATAAATTTATTAGGATAAATATTAATAATATTAAGCAAATTTTATATTTAAAAGATAAATAAGAAGAATTTTTGTACAAAGTATATTAAATATAATTGAAAGATATATTAAAAATACCATAAATCCTAATATATTACAAATATATTATATTTCCAATTTATCGCACGTTTATAAATACGGAAGCATCTTATAATATTTTATTATTTAAATTGGCCGAAAAATACGGATTAATTTTTTTACCCTGTTCGATTACTTATAAAGTATTTAATACTAATAAACCATATTAATTTATTAAAAAAACCATAATAAATATTTATTTGGGAGATAAATGTAAGATTAGGATAATATTTTTTATTACAAATATTAATTTAAATTCCCGGTAATATATATTGGGAATACCATTTATTATTAAAGTTTTATTATAATTCGAAAAAATAAAAGGATTATCTGGACTTAGGCGTACGCTTTATTTTAAAAAAGGATTAATTAAAATTTTAATTATTACGGGAAAGGTGAAATAATTAAAATAATAATTACCAGCCTTAAAAAAGTGGGGATTGGTAATAATAAGGCGAAAGCTTTTTTACCATATAATTTAAAAGGATATAATATTTATTCAATAAACCAGATTATAATTAAAAATAGAATAAAGTTAATTTTATACTTAAAATTAAAAAATATTTTTATATAATATTTATATAAAGGAGATAAAATTTAATACTAATAAATATAAAAGATTTTAAAAAGGAGGATCGAGAACCTTAATATTTAAACGAGAAACCATTTAAAGGTAAATACCATATATAAATTAAAAGTTAATAAAATTTATCCGAAAAATAATATACCCTTAAACGGATTTATACCTAAAGGTAATCCAAATTAAAGGCAAAAGGTATAGGAAAAAATATAATATAAAATAAAAGATTTAATATTTAAAAAGCATTTTCTTAGCCTTATACCAAAGTTTTTTAATTTAATAATTGGAATAAGATTAATAAATAAAAGATTAAAATATATTTTATAAAAATGCGAAGTTTTTAATAAAAAAAAAGCAAATATTCGCTCGAATATTAAAAAATAGGGAAATAGCTTTAATATGGGATTTTCCAAATTATAAATTAATCCGAAGGTTTATTATACCCCTATAAATATTAAAAGTAATGAAATATAACGTATAGTAAGCATTATTAATCCCGATACCAAAAGCTTTAAGGATTAAAATAATTAAAATATTAAAAAAACGTTTAAATCGAGGGATTTTAAAAAAGAATCATACATCGTACCGAAACCCTTGGTTTTTGCTAGGTAAAAAGGATAAAGGATTTAAATTAATTAATTTAATAATAAAAATTAATAAGAAAACCATATAACATGCGTTTATTCCCCCTGGTCTAAAGAAGTACTTTAAAAACTTTGGTATAAATAAAATATTATCCCTTTTTAATTTTTTTAGCGAATATAATTAGGTATTATTGGATCGAAAATTAAGGGATCTTACCACTTTTACGATGGCGATCGGATTATTATAAATATATATATTACCGTAAGGAGTAACCAATTTTATTATATAATTTATGCGAATAATTTAACGAATTTTGGGTAAATTATATTTTAATATATATCGAGTATTTTTAAATAATATAATTATTAAAGGATTTATAATTATATATAATAGTAAAAAAATACCCGCAATTTTAAGCGTGCGATGTTTTATAGTAAAATATTTATTTAATATAAAAAAGGTTTTAATTAATGTGGAATTATTAAGATGTACGATTAATGGAAAAAAATTATAATAATATAAGGTATTATGCGTAATTATTGATTATATTTGTGGTATAAATGGCCGTACACCAGAAAAAGTGAAAATTATTAAAATACGGGAATGGAAAAAATATTTAAATATTACGGATATAAAATCCTTTTTAGGTATTATGGTTTATTATCGAATTTGGGTTAAGGATTATATATAAATTTTAAAACCCCTTACTATAGCGGTGCCGGAGGTATTCCCCGCTGCATTTATACCAAAGACCGGCGCCCGGCGCGATTACTTAAATAACTAATTTAAAGCTTTAAAATAGTCCTGTACAGGATTATATAAAAAGCCAGAAGGACCCCCGGGACTTATAGGACTTTTAAGAGGGCAATAAACCATGGCGGTAGAAACTTGGTCATGGAAATATAACTATTATTTAATACATTATATTTTCCCCCAAATATTATATTATCGTTTAGGAATAATCCTATATAGGATTATTTTATATTTTCTGGAGTATTACCACTTTTAAACAGGCAACTAAAGGTTTAACCAAACCAAACAGCTTGGTTTTAAACACCGACCATATAGCGAGATTATCAGACCTACTCCCCGCTACATTACCAAATTAGTAAAAAAAATATACCTTTTGTATGGGAGAGCGATTAGGTAAAGGCGATAAGAATTTTTTTAAAAATAATTATAATATAGCCAGTATTAGTATTATTATATTATAAAAAAGGTTATGGTTAAATTATATTGGTAGTAAATGCTTTTTTAAAAGGATGGGGAGGCGTTTTAATATAAAGAATAAATGAAAAATATTACCCAGCTTATTATAAAAGCGGCGTATAGTTAAATGTAAAGAAAAAATATAATGCGATAAAAAGAAAATGCAGGGCAGTATTAAAGGCTATAAAGAAATTAAGAAATTATTAATATAGAGTTAGATTTTTATTAAAGGTGGACGCTTAAGTTTTAGTATATTAATTTAATAAAATAATATCGGATATATTAGGATCCCTAATTATACGCTGGCTAATTTAAATAAGGTATTTTAATTTTAAAGTTAAACATATCCCTGGAATAAAGCATAAAATAATAAATGGATTATTAAGGAAACCACCAGGGCCATTAAACCTGGCGGACATTAAAAACGAAAAAGATATCGACGAATGGGTTAATGCTTAGTTTAATACGATTATATATAGGCCATGGATTTTTAATCCGATTAATATAATAATAATATAAGCAAACTTAATAACCCCTTTTCCCACCGCCAATAATTATTATTCTAAATTGGAAATTTTACCTGGATTTTATTTATCCCTATGCCAAGCGTACGTATATTATTTATTATTTTTACGATTACCAAACGATATTAAAAAGAATAAATATAAGTTTATATTTTTTAGGATTTAAGTATTTAAATTTAAAATTAATAATAGAAAGTTTATTAAAAAAGCTAAACCGGAAAAAAGGCTTGGAAATAAAATAATAGTAAACGACGAAGAAAAACGGGTACGCTTATTTATAACCGTATATTTGGAGATAAAATATAAAAAGCGATATATTATTTATAAATAATTAAAAAGGTATTAGTATTGGCCAAAATCCTACCAAAATATATAAAAAATGGTGGAAATATATTTTAAATATTAAACGAACGCCTTATGGAAACCTTTAAAGGAACCGCATTATATATTATCCGGAGGGATATTTTATAAGGTTCATTTCGATATATAATATATACCTAAAAGTGGAAAATATAAATATTTATTAAAAATAAAAAATAATTTATCCGGATATATTATCGCAAAACCACTCGAACGTATAAATATTAAAAAATCGGTAAAATCTTTTATTAAATATATTATTATAAAATTCGGATACCTAAATATAATGGTAATAAATGGTGGACTAAAGTTTAAGGTAAAGTTTTCCGAAGAATTAAAAAAAAAAGGGATTTAAAAGATTTAAATTTTGGTTTATAATTTAAAAACCAACGGTATAATGGAAAAAGGATATTATATTTTAGCGAGCGCTTTAAAGAAAATAACGGGAAACTGGTATAAAAACTTGCCTTTTATAATTTTGGTAAAAATCTCCACGGTACGAGTATTAATTAAAAGGACTTTATACGAATTAATTTTTAAAGGATATCCTGTTTTTTTTATTAAAAATTAAATATGGTTTTTGGAGATTTATCGATTGGAAGAAAATAAAAAATCGAAACGAATTCCTGTAAGCGAGGACTCGAATATTATAAAGAAAATAGGAGGATATTTAATAAATAAAAGATCTCGTTATTAAGTATTAAAAAGAAAAAGCAGTATACCTATTAGCGTATATATAAAAAAAAATACGAAAGGTATTATTAAAGGATGGTCCTAATATAAATTAAGTATTAATATTTAATACGGTATAAGCGATAAATTATAATAAAAAAGTAAAATTTTAAAATAAGTGGATAGGAATTTATAGGATAAGAGAATAATTTAAGAATGGATTATATTTATTGGAGGAATTTAATAAAATACCTATAAAATACCCCGTGGCGCTAAACCGATTTAAATTATTTTATTAAAATATATTTAAATAATGAATAATAAAAATTATATCATTATTATTAATAATAACCGGATCGTTATTAATAATAATAAGAATAATATTATTATTCTTTTACGAAAAGATATTTGCCTTTTTAATATTAATAAACGCTGATTTTAAAAGATTATTATTATTTTTAAAGGCAGGAAAAGGATTATAATTTACCACCGAAGTATTAAAAGAACCACCACCTAAATATCCGGTAGGATATTTTAGAAAAATTCCGTTATAATTAGAAAAGTTACCAGTAAAGCGACCAGTCGGATAATTAAAAAAAACACCCGATATTTCCTTAAGGATAATATAAACGCCTTATAAGAAGACCCCGGAAACAAATATAAAAAAAAAAAAAAAGGCGTAATATTTTAATTTATATTCTGTTTTTTTACGCTTATTTAAATAATAAAAAGAAAAGAAAACCATAAAAGATAACTTTTAAACTGCGTATACCTAATCGATTTAAAAAATAAATTCTTTTCCTTTTAAATGCTTGAAAAAGACCTGGGGAGGAAAACCCAAGCCAACTTGGGTACGCGTATATAAAAGAAGTATGAAAAGAAAAAAAAATAATAATATAGGCCCAGTTTAAATTACTTTATTCCTTTTTCTTTATTTTTTACCTTTAATTATTTGGCGAAAAGCAATTTCCGCGAACGGAAAATAAATAACCCACTAGGAGTGGGAATAAGTATAGGCGTAATAAGGCCTTTAATACGAGTAAGCTTTAGGACCTTGGATAAAGTAAAAGGAATATTTTTTATAAACTTAAAAGGGTTAAACTTATCGGATATTACCTTTTGCTTTTAATTAAAAAAAGCATTAGAATTATCCTCCTAATTTATTGGGAGAAGATCGCCATAAATAAAGGTACCGCGATTTTAATTTATATTAAATCGGCTATTATAAACTTTGGCGGTATTCTTAATAATTACACAATAAAAGGGTATACCTATACGAAAGCCAGTGATTTTGGAGATAAAATAAGGAGTACCGATAAGGATTTATAATTATAAAAAATTACGGATATTATTATTAAAAATTTTACCAGTAATTTTAACGGGTAATTAAAGATTATTTTATTTATTGGGAAGTTTTTTATTATTAATAAACCAGAATGGTTTTTAGAAATTAAGGTTAGGAATTTCTGGTACCCTAAAAGTACGATTAAATATACCACAAATATATTTAAAAAAGCCAAGGCGGTAAAATTAATTTAAAATAATAATATTATTTTTACCACCCAGGTAATCGATTATTTGCTTGGTATAAATGGACTATAGTTTATTAGAAAAAGAACAAATAATTAAAATAAATTAAAAACAATTATTTATGCGAAACCGATTATTATATTTAATTAATAAATTATTATTTTTATCTCCAAAATTATTATTATAATAATAAAACCACCCGAATATTTTATTATTATAATCCGGAAAAAAAAAACAATTCTTATTTCGATTATTGGTATTTCTTTCCTTAATAATACAAGTATAATTAAAATAACGCATATAAAAGCACTTCTTTAAACCCCAAACATAATTAAAATATATATTAAAAAACTTGCCCTTTAAAATAATATATCGATCCTTAGGCCAAATATAATAATATTTATTATAATTATATAATTAACCAGCAGTATTAATCTCCCATTTATACTGGTAATAAAAATAATAATTATTAATAATATAACCAAACGCCCCAATAAAAAAAATAAAAACGCAAAATTACTTTTTATTTAATTAAGCCATATACCAATTAAGGTAATCACCTTTTCGTTTCTCAATAAAAATTGGTTAAGGTATATTATCTTTTTTATTAATTAGGTATTTAATAATATCGAGGGTTTCCGAAATTATAAATAAGGGACCAAGTATATATAAGAAAAAGAAATAATTGGCAGGAATTATTCAAATTTTATAAAGATCGTAATCGGTACCAATATACTTATAAATAATAATACTTTAAATTAATTTTAATTAAAATTAATATTATTTTTTAAATTATAAAAAATGGAAAGATATATTTTAAGCCAAATAGAGTTTATGGGATATAAAGATAATTCGATAAAGCGAGGAAAAGGCTTATTGGTAAGCCAAGCGCTCGAGCGCTAAAATTTAAGGGAATAACAACGATTATGGAAATAGACCTTATTATTGTTAACTCGGACAAAAATAAAGGGAGGATTATTAAAAATAATACGAAAAATAATACGGCTATTAAGATCTCGAAAGTAAGGTATACCAGTCTTTTTTTAAATATTTAAACAAGGGCGTAAGCTTAGCTTATTCTTATTAAATAAATTATCGATGGAAAGCTTTCTTTTATTAGGACGAGATATAAGGGATTAAATAGTAAAAAGGGTGATTAATTAAGTACGTAAAAAGAAAAGTAGAAAAAGGTTTAATAATAAATGATTAATGGTAAATTAAGAGAAAGTTAGGTGTATAAAAAGATTATAAAAAAAATAAAAGAGTATATATAGGATAAGCCAAAGAGGTAAATAGTTTATTAAAAGAAATGATTTATTATAAAGAAAAGATACCAGGTAATAGGTTAATCCAGTTTATTTATTTAATTACCTTTATTATAATCGTCGAGATAATTTTATAAATTATTTTTAAAAAACAGGCACATATTTACCTACAAATAATACTTATTTTACCACGATATAAATAAACCAGTTATTACCTTATAATATAAACATTTTAAATTATCTTTTCCCATTATAATCCTTCACTTTTACCCTACCCATTTTTCCCATCTTTATTCTTTAATTCCTATATTTACCTTTATAAGCTGCCATTAAATAAAAAGATTCGAAGATTAATTAATTTATTTACGAGTAAATAATTAAAATATTAGCCAAATATCCCAAACCTAATATTTTTTTTTAAAAAAGGTAATGGACTTAAAATAAACCTCTTTAAGTCACCGATGATTATATTTTTAAGAAAAGGACACCCATATATAATAATAAAGCGAATATGCCTTAGCCTAATAGTATTAAAAACGAGAAGCCTTTTGCTTAAAAGAAAATAGATTTTATAAAATATTATAAGGAATATGGTAAGCTTAATCTAAGTATAGGATATATAATATTTCCAATGGGGTTTAATTATAATTTTCTAATTAATTTACCCAGACATTCTTTAAAGAAGATTAATTATAAAAATTATTTCCCTATTATTAATACGTGCGACCCTAAAGAGTGGGATATTTTAACGGTAAAATATTAATATCCGGTACTTCCACGCAGGAAGTAAGGTGTGGGAATACGTAGTATCCGCCACATATATCGTGAAAAT
>JAKWBI020001092.1:0-11207 GCA_022664585.2 Zalerion maritima | reverse complement strand
ATATTAATAATATTATTTTATCGAACGCATTCCTAAACGCCTTCGATAATATATCGTGGGCTTAATTATATAATTTTATAAGGATTATAAATAACGACCTATACCTCGGAACCCACGAGGAATTTCTCCAGAAATTTAAAGCGTTTTTGGATTAGTATAAAAAGATAATAAAGCTGTTCGGAAATAAATTTTAATAGGAAAAAAAAGGGACCACCGCCCGCGCTAAGAAAACCGCGCGGAATCCCATCGATCACTAGTTTTAATAAGCCAACCGATATAATATAATTAAAATGGTTTAAAAAACCAAACCGACCCCCGCGATTTGCCACCCGCGCTCCGACCATAAGGAAGCAATAAAGTATTTATTAATCGATTAATTTTGCCTAAAATAATTAAATAAAACTTAAGTAAAAAATTAAATATTTTAAATACAGTTAATATATATATATTATTAAACCAAAAAATAGGCAAAAAAGTAAAATTGGTATGGGATAATAATAAAATTAGGGAAAATAAACCTTAATATAAAAACCACCATAGGTATAATTTTAATTAAATTTATTAAACTGGACGGGACTATACGCGGGAATTTTATTACGTTTAGGCCAAATTCCCCTAAAAAACCGGTATAATCCCTTGGGAAATTTTAAAGGTATAAGCACTTTTTATATTAATAACCAGCTTTAATAAAAGGCCCTAATGTTAAACTAAGGTAATATAATATTATTAGTATTTAGGAAATAATTATATATTATATAATTACCTGTGGAATATTGTGGCGGGGAGTAGGTCTAATAACCTCGCTGCATGGTCGGTGTTTAAAACCAAGCTATTTGGTTTGGTTAAACCTCCAGTTGCCTATTTAAAAATGGTAATACTTTAAAAAATATGGAATAATCCTATACAGGATTATTTCTAAATAATAATATAATATTTAGGGGAAAATATAATATATTAAATAATAATTGTATTTTTATAATTAAGTTTCTGCCGTTATAATTTATTGCCCCCTTAAAAATCCCATAAATCCCAGGGGTCCTTTTGGCTTTTTATATAATCCTATACAGGATTATTTTAAGGCTTTAAATTAATTATTTAAATAATCGCTCCGGGCGCCGGTTTTTAGTATAAATATAATGGGGAATATTTCCGGTATTAATATATTTTACCAATTTATAATAAAAAACCGCGCCCCGCGGTCCGAAAAATTTTAGGAAAAGTTTCCTGGCTTTTATTAATATCGCCGATTTATCCGCTTCCTTACCCTTTATATATTACTAATTATTTCTTTATAATAATTACGGGTTCCCTTTTTTATTTTATTATAATTAAACAGGATTATATAACTTTATTTTTATAACTTTTATTACGCCCTAACCTTTATTTTCCCCGGAGGATTTATTTTAATTGGTAATATTTAAGCTTTATTTTAAACGATTTATAAAATAAAAAATAAAATATTTATCCCCCCTTTTTATATAATTAGGACTTAATTAAGCTTAAAAAGCCCTTTTAATCCTTTTAAATCGGCGGCGCTGGCCATACTTAATATTATAAGCCGTATTTTTAACTTTTACCGCCTCCCTTTTTTAAACTTCTTTTTTTTCCTTCTCCTCCGCAGCCTTTTGCTTAATATTCCTTTTAATAACAGCCCACCCTGGGAAATTCTCGGTATAAATAGGCTATATATTAAGTCCGGGACGGGGTAAATAATATTAAACGAAATAAAACTTAAGGTTTTTTGGCCGGTGGGCCCTTTTTTTTATTAATAAACGGTATAAGGACTTTTTAATAACCTCCTTTTTAAATATTTCGAAATTATTATTTACTTTAATATTAAAAAGCGGCCTATATTATTCTTTATATACCCACCAGTATTAATTAGTGTATAAGGGGAATTAAAATTATGGCGATTATTTAGGAATAGGAGCCGCGCGTAGGGAAAACGAGGTTATTTTTAAGGGTGGGAATAAAAGTAATAATTAATAATTAGCGGGGAATATACGCGTAATAAAGCGTATAAAGGGTGAAAAAAAAAGGGAAGGGGTGCGTAATAGTAGTTTAAATAACTTTAACGAATTAGGCTTTTATTCCGGCGATATATATTTTTCCCTAAAAGATTTACAAGGGCGTTTATTACCCCCTTTTTCTCCCGAGGTTACCAGGCCCCTCCGCCTTCGGTGTATAGGATTAATTATATAATTAAAGTCCAAATTTACATTATTTCCCAATTTTAATTTTATTATATTCTCCTGGTTTTCCGTATAAAAATTAAACGGGTTTATCCCTTTATAAACTGTGGAATTTATCCTAATATTAGGGAGTTTAAGGCGTATTAAAAAAGGCCTAAGGCCTATATAAATATTAAATATATAGGAACGTATCCCGGTAATATTTATATTTATATTTAGGCTTTGCGATTTTTTATTATTAACCAAATAACCCTGAAGATTATTACCTTTTATTATTATATATAAAAAGACCTTATACCGCGCAGTAATGCTAATTTTCCTTTATAACCACGCTGCTTTAAAAAGGTTCCTTAATAGGTTAAGGCCTATTATAAACCTTAAATTATTTATATAAAACACCTTTATTTAATTTATAAAATGCCTTATATAACCATTAGGCGGTGGCCCGAAGGGATATAATATATGGTTTCTTTTCCCTTTTCCCCCCATATATAATTTTAACTCTCGAAAGCGCTATTATAACCTTTTTCCATTATTCTTTAATTCTTAAAATATAAGGGCCTTTTTATTAACATAAACCTCCCTTTTTATTCGCGTATAAATCCATATTATTTTTTACTTATAAATTATAATTTTAAATATTTTTAATATTATAAAGTATTAAAATCGGTAAAAGGGGTTAATTTATATAAAAATAATTATTATAAAAAGGACCTTAAGCCGGAGACCGTACTTTTTAAATATACCCTTATTAATTTTATTTTAAAATATTACCGAAAACCTTATATAAGCCTTTTATATATACCTTTTAAAATCCTTTTTTATATTCTTTAATATAAATATAATAAGTATTATACCCTTATAATAATTTTAAATAAAAATTATTTACGGGTTTTTTTACCTTTTTATTATAAGATTAACCCCTACCTTTATTATATTAAATAAATTATAATTTTTAAAAAACGGGTATTATAGGGGAATTATAAGGGCTGCCTGGTCTTTAATGGTTAGTATATCCTTAGGCCTCTTTAAAGGTTTAAAATCCGTAATTATAAACCTAATATTATTTACCCTATTATATATTTTAAGGTAATCCTTATAAATAATTAATTATTAATAAAAAAAAGGCTGGTTATATTCCAATAACTTAATAATATTATATATATATGCCCAAATATTTATAAAAAACGCTTTAATAATAATAGGCCTTCGGAACCGTTAGCGAAAGCGGTTATTTTTATGGCGGTCGATAAGGTTAAGCATATTCCTAATAATTATACTTATATTTCTTTGGGCAATTTCTTTAAACTTTGGATTATCCACGTATAAAATATATAAGGGGATTGGCCCTTTTTAGCGGGCCTGGTTTTTATATAGGCGCTAAGATTTAACGAGGGCTTTTATATAAAAAATTACCTTATGGGATAATTTAAATAAAAACTCCGATTAATATTTAGGCATTTAAATATTGGTTTTGTTTTTTGGCCTTAACCCTTTAAAGATATAATCTCCTATTATTAAAATAATATTGTTTAGGGCTTTTTTACTTTATTAGGTAATAATAAAAAATAAAAGGTATGCTTAGATTAGAGTTTTTAGGTTAAAAGGGTTAAAAAGGCACCAAATGCCGGGGGTTTGGTTAAAGGTAATATAAATTTTTAAAGGGTAAGGGGATTTAAAAATAAGGAATTAAATTAAAATGGAAAATAAGCTAAGTAGGATTATATTATAAAGATTTGGTCCTGGGAGATGGTATATGTCAGATATGAGAGGTCAAATTAGGTCACTTGTAAAAATGGCACAATAAGGTTAACTGGTGGTTATGTGAGTATTATTATTGGTGTACTGGAAGGGCGTATGGGGAAGCTATTTATAGCGTTATTATTGCCCCTGTTACGCCGTATATATTTATAAGTTATATACATAAATGTACCTATTACGTACAAGATACGCGATAACGTATCTTACGCCATGACGTACTAAATACGCGATAGCGTATTTAGTATGCATTGGCGCCGTAAATACGTAATGGCGCAGTCGATATATAGTAGTGGCGTATTGAACACGCAGTGGCGTATTTAATACGCCCCTTTAGGCATATATATATATATATATAAGGCTGGTCGCTTAACCGTAATTGGTGGGCAATTCCATTTAGAATAAAGGTATGGGAAAAACCGGTAAAAACCATACCATTACCATATTTTATACTCCCTGGCCGGGGTAAAAGAGTATAATATAGGGAAGAAAATCCCTTACCATTTACCCTATTTTATATTCCAATTAATATATTACCTATATCTTATAAATATACTCCTCGTAAAATAATTAAATAGTAATTAAATTATTTAAAAGGTCCTGTAATAAAACCTTTTAGGCTTATTTATATATCTTTTAATATATAAGGTATTATATATTGTGGCCTTTTTGCGCCTTTTTAAAGTATTCCTATGGGTATTTGGAGGAGTGAGTTATATAGGGCAGGCATTGGCCTAATAAAATAGTTCCATTTTCCCATAATTCTTAATATAAACTGTTATTATAATATATAAATGGATAATTACTATACACCGTATCGGTATTTACCTTAATTCCTGGTTTTATATCCGTACCATATTGGTATTTCCTAAATAATAAAGTAAAGGGGAATTAAATAATAGTAATTTTATAGGTGTAAAGGAATTATAAAGGTATATAATAAGGGATATTATAACGGTTATATATTTTCGCGATAACCTTATTTCGAGATTTGTAAAAAACTGGTGTATTATAGGGCTTTAATTGGCCGAATACCTATAGGCCACCCACTTTTTAAAAACTCCCACAGTTTTTTCCCATATAATAAAAACTCCTTTATAATATTAATATAATTTTATTATAATAATACATTTATAATAATTAAATACCTTTTTTTAAAATAATTTATTACTTTAATACCTTATTTTTTACTTCTTTTAAATACTTAATAATAATCATTTACCTTAATTATTATTATTATAATAACCGAAATAATATTTTAAAATATATATAACCTTTTTTAATACCTTATTAATATCTTTGGAGGTTTTTATTAGGAACCTGGTAAGCTTATATTAATCCGCTTAATTAACCAGCTGGATAATTTATTTTAATTAATTATTAGGAATATATTTTTACCCTCGCCGGTTATTTTTATTATTATGCCTTATAATAATACCGGAGAAGGTGGTGCCTTTTACCAAAAAAGGTACCAGCCTTTTAAAATACCTCATTATTATATTTTGGCGGGATTTAGGAAAACGCCTAATAATAATAAAAAAGGTTTTGGTTATTATAAAAAGCAAAGGCGTACTGCCTTTTTAAAGAATAAAAAGGTGGAGATTATAAATATCTTTAATAATACCCTTGGCATTATTTAAAAGTTAATTTTTATAAACCTAGGTTCTAAAAAAAAAAGATAATCGTTTTTTCGGGATTCCGGCTTTAAAGGTAAAGCGCGTGCTGGTTATAAAAAGGCCATTCGCGGTATTATACGTCCGCTGCTTTACTATTATAAAGGCTTATAAAAATAAGCCCGGCTTGGTCCTTTATAACCAGCAAATAATAAATAATAAACGCGCTATTAAATGTATTAATTATATTAACATTAGTAAATGCTCCTTTTATAAAGGTTATAATTATATTATAATGGGTCACTTAAAGTATATTCAGCGGTATACTTATAATACGCTTTAAAACCGAAATTGGGCCGCCAATATTAATAATATTAAATTATATAATAACGCTATTTAGGGGGCCGTGCTAGGAACGTAAGGAGGAAAAGGGGAGGATCCCCTTACCAGTACCAATAATAAGGGTACCGGGCCTGCTTTTATTTTCTCGTCTTTTATTAAAAAAAAAAAGCGCACCGCTGGCGGGGCGGTATTAATGGAAAAGGACCAATTAAACCTTTCCGAGTTTTATATGGCCGCCCTCGCGGGTAAGGTTAAAAATTTAAAGGTAAAAATTAAGGAATTAAAGAAAAAAAGGAAGGAAATACGAGAGGAGTTTAAGGAATTAAAATAGGAAAACCAAAAGCTTCGCCGCCTTTAATTTTATAATTTATTTCGCCGCTACCTTAAATTTGCCTTATAAAAGTATTAGTTTTTATATTTTTATATATTTTTAATTTCCGTCACTTTTAATAATATATACCCATAATGGCCTTTATAATTAATATTAATTTTTACTTTTATTTAATTTACTTTTTAATTATTACTTTGGTTCCCATTTTTTTAAAATATTATAATACGGTTATTTAATAAAAGTTATAAAGCTTTATTTATAAAGTTTTTATTAATAACCTTATAAGTTCCTTATATTAACCTTATTATTTCCTTATAAAAGATTTATAAATTAATCATTATTTTATTTATAATAAAATTATAAAAACGATTGGTATTTAAAATATAAAAGATTAAAAGTATAAAAAGATTAAAATATAAATAGGTTATAAATAGATTTATTATTTAAAACTTATATAATAAACTGCCTATTTCGGCTTTTCTTTAATAAAGGATTCTCCAGGCCTTAGAATTAGCCCAAACCTTTCCCTAAATAAAAAAAACGATTATTATTATAAGGGTTTGGTAAAATTATTCGTAAGGATTTTCGCACTCGGAATATATATTATATCCAGTGTTTTCCTGGCCATTTTCTACCTTAACCAATGGTTATATATATTTATATAACGGAAATAAGTTAAAAAACGGGCGTATTTCTTTATAATAAAACGAATCGTTTATATATTATTGCATTAAATATAAATCCTTTCGAATAAAAGCTTAATTTTTAATCCTTTAATTATACGATTAATATATATCGATTTCTTTAATATTTGGGAAAGCATTAATAATTCGGCTTTTATTAAGGAAATAGTGACCGTGTTTTATTTATTAAAACGCCATATAATTAGGCCTCCGAATAAGCAAATGGTATACGCCTGGGTATTTTTACGGTTTAAAAGGTTATCGGTAAAAAAGGTATTATTAAATATTTCCAAATCGTATACGCCATTAAGCTTTAAATATTAATTGGAATTATGGAAAAAATAATTAAATATGCGATCCGCCGCTTTAAGATATATTGGCCCGGGTTTATTAAAAACCTGGCCAATTATACCGTTATATATATAATATTAAGGCGCGTAATAATCGTAATATATATTAATAATCCAACCTTTTTTTAATATTTACGGATTTATATTAAAGTGGTAACTCCCTTATAAAAAATTAACCGTTTTAATCCTATTAAAATAATAGGCTTACCGTCCGATTCCGTTAACCGATAAATCCTTTAAGCATAGGTGGCCTGTAAAAGCCAAATTAGGTATTTTTTATAATTACGGATAACCTTAATATTTAAAAACCACTTAAGGTTATTTCCTTTAATAAAAGGGAATTATTTTTTAAATTCCTTACCTAATTATAAGGCTTCGGTCCTTTTTTTTTTTAAATATATTAATATAAAATTATCCATATAATAAAAAATTATTAATCCATTTTTAACTATATAATAAGGTTTATCGGGAATAGGCTTAAAACCTCGCTTGGTAAATTCTTTAATAAAAGTGTCCTATTATAATTTAAATAATTTATATAATCCATATATAGCCTTTCGAAGTTTAAAAATATAATTATAAATTTTATACCCTGGCGCCATACGTATATAAATTAGTTCGCTTAATATAGTTTAAACGAATATATTAATTATATTATATTGGATTATATCCAAATTATAATATACGACCATAATGGTAATTATACGGAAATTTTATATAATTAATATAATACTATATATTTTTTTAAAATAATACTTCGCTTTCTGGTTTCTTTTAATAATAAAATATACCTTATATTTAATTAAATATTTATTAAAAGTAAATTTATAAATATATATTTATATATAATTTAATATTTACGTATAATATGGGATATTTATAATTAAAATTTGGTCCTAAATATACGCCATACCGTGGCTTTTAAGGTAAAGCTTTTTTGCTTATTTAAACTTTTCCATTATATTATACTTGGAATAATCGCGGAAAAACCGTGGAAAAGGTTTTAATATACTTTTATAAATTAATATTTCGGATTTAACCTTTTCGCGAATATCCGCTTATTTAAAAACTTAGGTTTTGGGTGGTAATATAAAAGCTCCTTATTTAATCGTTCGATAACGGTCTCCTAATATTATAATTTGGCCACCAATTAAAATAACTGGGTATACGCTTATACCCGTTAAAAATATATATTCCCAGGGCTAAAGCTTTTTACCGTATTATTTTTCGTTATTCTTTTTGGTAATTATAAAGGAGGCGGTAAGTATTAAACTTAAAGGTATTTAGGGAGGTATAGGAAATAATTTAAAACGCAATTTTATATATTTATTTAAATTATCCATTACGGTTATTAATTTAATACCTTATATTTCCCCAATAATATCCTTATAATCCCCTTATAATTTTTTTATGGCGGGATTATTAAACCAATCGGTTTTTTTTAAACCGTTATAAAAAAAGGATTAAATTCCCGTTTTTTAATATTTAATTATAATATAATTAATTAATTGGGAAATATCGTTTATATTTAAAACTTAAAGGTTATTTTCCAGTATTTAGGCCTTCTTATTATATATTATAAACTCGTTAAAGGTAATATTTCGGGTAATAATAATTTAATAAAAAAAAGAAATCCAAATATAATATTAATTAATTAAGGAGTACCCTATAAGGTACCCGATTTAAGCTTTTGGATTTAATTTATAATAATAGGCTTCCTTTTTAAAAATTATAATTATTATAATATAAATAATATATTCGTAAACCTTAAAATATATATTTAAAGGCTTATTACCATGGAACCTTTTAAATAAACTTTATTATCCGCAGTTATATATAGGGATATGGTTAAAAAGGTAAACGGCTAATTTAATAATTTTAGGCCAGAGTTTTTTAAAAAGATTTCCTTTTATAATTCGAGTTTTCTACTTTACCAATCCACCTATTCTTTTTACCAGCCCGTTTTACGCCTAAATATATGGCGTAAAAGCCTTAATACGGCGTCCTTTTTTTTCGACCATTTTTTTAACCCTGGAATATTAAATAATAATCTTATTATTTAATTTAATAACCTTAATAGGGAATTAATACTGGGTTACTTATATTTTAAAAAAATTCTTTAAAACCTATATTAGGGTATTATTTTTACGGTTTTTAAGGTAATAATCCCAGGATATTTCCGTATATTTATCGGTTAAAAAAAATAAACTTATATTATTATTATAACCCTTTATATAATTATAAAAATCCAATATTATACGCTTGCCCGCCCCTTTAATTAATACTTATTAAAATCGTTAAATTTATTATTTGGCTTTATTAATGGCGCATTATTAATATTCCGTTATAATAGGCCCTTTAATCCTAATATTAATTAAATGGTTAATTAATTTTTAAAATGGCTCGGGACCTGGGTAATTTAAACGGAGGTGCCATTTAAATACTTTCTGGGTATATAATTTCCGTAAGGCGTACGGTATATATAAATTTTTTTTTTTTTTTAAAACCTTATAATATATAAAAAAGGTACCCTATATAAGGCCCGAGTATATATAGAAAAGGGGTACGTATTTTAAAATAAATTAATTATATTGGTTAAGGAATTATATTATAGGTATTCCATTAAAACGCCTAAGGTAATTATTACCAGGGCTTTAATCCCATTAATAATTTTATATACGCAAATTATAAAAAAATATAATATTATATATAAAGCCGGGGCAATATATAATTTTTAATAATATTAATATTCGGCCAATATATCGGGTAAAGCCAGGGGTTTATACCCTAATAAATACGGTTCCGTATCCCCAAATAAGGACCTTAAAATCCCCTGCCCAAAGGTAATCACCGTAGGTGGAGCGGTAATAATTATAAAAGCGTAATTTATTAATAAAAATATCGAGACTAGCCCTTAAATCCAAAATGGCTGAATTTTAAAAAAAATATTCCTCGGCATTTTATTTTTTATCCCCCACCATATAAGCCGCCATTTGGTATATTAATTAATTTTCGTTTAATTCCTTAATACGTTTAATAAAAAAAGGGGTAATTAATTATTCCTTATACTTAGATTAGTGGTTTTAAATATTAATATAAAATTCTAATAAGCCCTTCCATTTTTAAGGACAGCGCTCGGGGTAAAGGTATAAATACCTTTCGGGTTTATAAAAATAACGCTAATAGGAATATTATAATTTATTTTTACCAGGCGCTTGGTCGTTATATTTTAATCTTGGCTTCGATTTTACTCGTTTTTTATTAGGGAACTTATTAATATTACCCTAAGGGTCTCGTCCGCGTTTCTTATCTCCCTTATGGCCTTTTTATAAATAAAAGGCCCCTTTCCTTACGCGGCCCTTATTATCCGCCTTTTTTTTTAATAATTAATCTTTAAAATCGTTTATTACGGTTAGGTATTTAAGGGTACCATCGAAAACCCTGGATCGATAAAATGGCTTATAAAATATAACCCATAAGGATTTAATCTGGCGTATAGCGGTCATAAAACCGCGTAATTATATTTAGGGTTATATAATAATTAAATATTACCGTTTAATAAGTTTTACCATAATATTAGTCTAATTTTAAAACCATATAAGGAAATCTTTTGGTTAATACCTTAATAGTGCAATGGTTTAGAAATATAGGTTTTCCGTTATATTTTTTATACGTATTTTATTAAGCTTAATGTGCTCGCGAAGATTAAAGTATTAAATTCGTAGGGACTCGTTTAAATTATAATAGGCATTTTGGTAAGGTATTATTATAATTTTTATAATCCATATATAAAGCTCTCGAATAAATTTCTTTTATTCCTTATAATGTATACGTTTATAATTATAATTCGTGGTAAGGAATTGGTACGCCTTTTGGTATTTTAGGCTAAATTCGAGGAAATTAAAAGCTGGTTTAATATAATCGCTTATTAAAATATA
>JAKWBI020001091.1:0-11249 GCA_022664585.2 Zalerion maritima | reverse complement strand
CCCCCCCCTATCTCTGAGAACTCCTTTGTTTTCTTTTCTAGGAGTATACTATGTCTGCTGGCGGCGTATTTATATACCCCGGGCTTCGACTTCGTAGCCACTTATCAGGGAAGAGGTTCCGGTGATGCTTGAGATGGCGACAGCCAGCAACACAGCATTCAACAAGTAGTGTTTCATCCGCCGAACGTAGGAATTTGCGGGAAGCTACAGTAGAACAGGAGAATTTCCCGGATGGCTTAATTGTTCGGCCATGGTAGGGCATTTGCAGCTCACCTATATTTAGTCATTAATATCAAGCTAGAGAGTCACCAGGGCGCACTTTTCGCTTCATTCCCGATTTAGAATGCTTTTTTTTCTCTCTCACTTCGACCAATGTCGAAGCTCCCTGGTTGGCGGGTAGATCTTCCCCATCCTATTGGAGCTTCGCTGCATTAGGGAAAAGTGGCTGATCCCGGGGTTATGCCACTAGACTCAGATACCCGAAGAACCCAGCACGCAAGCGGGTGAGGGGGAGGGGGCATTCCTGGTGATCGCCACTACGAAGCCCCTCCCCCTGCATAGCGTTTTTGAGCCTGGTGTGGCTTGTGCATGGCTTAGTAGAATTCATATTCCAAACAGCGTATTTTCTATGCCACATTGGCAAGCTTCACCGAAACCACCAAGGCGCTTTGTGCCGGAATACCGCTTCGTTGAGGCTGGACTTTATGGTACCGGCCTATAGCAACAAGATGACGATGCTTGTATCAGAATGGAATAGTGGCTCATTGGGGCTTGATACTCTACGTGATTGACGGCTGGTGAGACACTCTCATTTCAGCGTAGCGCCTTGACACGGGAAATTTCACTGTATATTGATACGTCCGTGATATATCCGCTATCGCTTGGACAACCAAGTCCTCACTTTAGAATTTGGTTGTCGACGTCTCGGGGTATTGTGATTTCAGAGTCTTTTGTCTTTCCCGCCACTTGTCCTAGGCTGCGAGTGCGAACATCTGTGTTTTATATCCCAGGCAGAAGTGAGGCGATACGCCTGCTGGCCTCCGTCACACCTGTCAGAGAAGTCTGGGAAAGCTGTAGCGGCGGTCGATTGGGGCTCAGCCCGCCAAGGGAAGCGGAAATGCCATTTCGACGGCTACGGCAAATAAACGACAGGTTGAGTTCATGAAGATAGAAGGTATATTTTCTCGGACAACGGGCCGGACTTTGAATGGGCATTCGAGGCGATGCCTACGCTGGCTGTTTTGCCTTTTGTCCCATACTCCAAAATAACCAAGTACTAGTTAAAACTGGCAGATCCCGCATTGAGGTGGGAATCACTTTGCCTCCTTTCACCTCTCGATTCCAGGAATTTTCACCTTAATTTGGAAATCACGTTGAAAAAAAGGTGAGATACCCTCTCGGTAGAGAAATACGGGCGCAAAGGAGTCACAGAGCCTTTTCGGGGCTGTCGAAGAAGGCAAGTTCTGAACAATCCACCCCAGGTCCGACACCCGAGCCACCCCCAAAAAAGCCACCCCGAACACACCTTCAGCAACCTGGAAACCCCCGAGGATGGCAGACGAAAGAATGCTAGGGGCTCCGGGCCCGGAGGTCTTTAGCCTCTTCGTCAACGGCCAGGAGGTGACAGCCATGGCCTGCGACGATGCTGCTCAGTCTTTCCTGCAGTACGGAGTCACAAACAACATCTTGATGAAATGGCGTCCAATCCGCCGTGCTATGCAGCGCCCGTATCGATTCGGAAACGTGGAGTTCACCCCTCGCCGCTACGCTGAAGTGGAAGTCGCCACCACCACCGACCCGGCCGGTTCTTTCTCCGCAAATATCCAGCTGGTGGAAGTCGGGGAGCTGGAGGGCCTTGGGGCCCAGCTGCTTTTGGGAACCCACCTGAGGGACCAGCTATCCAGCAGCCGTGCGGCACAGGAGACCTTGTAGACATGTGGCGGGGCGAGTCCACGGGGCCATCCGACGGGACACAACGCGGCTCGCCCCTCTACCTGTTGACCCCTGGAAGGTATCTCGCCTCCCCGCGATCCTTCCCTGTATCCCTGCTTTTCTTGGTTCTTCTTTTTTTTTCTCGGATACTAAAATGTCAAAGGATCTTCAAATACGTTTACCACTCGGCTGAATGAATGGGTGGTACATTGGCGCGGTTGGGAACGATAGAGATTGTGGTGAATTGCGCGCCAATTTGTGGCCGAGCCTGACCTTGACGGTCTATGTTTGGAGGAAGCGAGGAGATTCAACATCTTTGTCACCGAGAGAAGAAATACACTGTGATATGCGCTATTGGGTTTTTGTTTATGTTTTTGTTTTCGGCTATCCAGATTGACAAAACGCCCAGCCCCAAATTGACAGACTTGTTTTTCCATTTTTCGTTCTTCAATACAAGATACCTGACCCCCCCCCCCCCCTGTGCCAGCTTGCCGACGGACAGTCCGACAGTCCGTCCCAGCCTGAGAGAAATGTCAAATCGCGGGCGGGTAAACCATTCCCCGAGCTGAACTATGCAGTGTACACAGTACTAAGCCTGGCCCGGCTCTGATAGTAGTGTGCTGCTTGTCTCACTGATCCCGGCCGGCTCCAGAGCCTTATCTATCCCCCGAAATGACAAGCCTAGGCCGCCCCCCCCCCCAACGCTTCCAAGAAGAGGAAAGCACATGGTAGAATGTTGACGTCTCCGGTTTCCGTCCGGAGGCTTTGGCACGAACTGTAAGATGATGAAGTGCGCGAACCAGAGTCTTGGTGGATCAATCGCCTCCGTAAAGGCAACCGTTCGGGAGGCCTCCAGTAGGTGACTTCGCATCAGCCCTGAGTCTGTAGAGTTTCTATGTATCTGTCTCAATCCTCAAATTTGGTAAGTGCGAGTCTTTTGGAGATGCGGGATAGGATCCATCCATTTTTACTGCTTCGGATACTGCCATGACATTCCCAGACTATCGCGTGCTAATACTTGCTTTGGGGAAAATGCATTGCAACAGTTTTAATTGCTTTTATTATGATCTTGAAGGCGGCATAAAATTGGATGGAGTATTGTATATTTATGTATTTTCTTTGTTATATTATATTAATATTTGGGGAGAGCAACCAACCCATCAGCCCTACCCTTGTAATGGTTTTTTACGAATCAAGTCCTGGTGGGATGCTTTGACCTCAGCTATAATTTCAGACAGCGCCACCTTTTTGGAACCTGATAGGCTTGTACAAAAACCCGTGGCGCCCCATATGGCCGTGCGCGAAAAACCACATGGGACCACATGGGGTTTTCTTTAAAATAAGGCGTGTGGTCCCATGGCTCCCCATTGTACAAGCCTACTTCAACTTGTCATTGACTGGACCATGCTCACAGGTAAAGTATTTTTCCCCATAATTAGCAACGTAAAACATAATAATTCAAAGGTCTTGCATTTTACCATTGTAGGGGGAAATTCCTTTCATCATTCGTCGTAATGTAAATATATTCGGAGGAATAATATTGTGGTAAATGAATGTGATATTAAAGAGTGGTGAATGGCTAAGCTATGAAAATACTAACTAATAGACCAAAGACCATAAGAGAATCACTTAATTCACTCAACACAGGATGATTACAACAACCCTCAGAGAAATTGGCTTACTGTATCAATACCTGAAATTAGGTTCAGCAACCCATGTACTGAGAGGCTGACGTTATCACCTTGTTGCCGGCAAGATATGCCGTTTGGGCTAAAGGTCGTGACGTCAATTGCCAGTCTCGGATTCCGGATTACTTGTGAAGGTGGAAAGCAGAAGGGGAAATATTGAAATTCGGGCGGTAGTAGAAGAAAGTGGGAAACCGAAGACTAGTATGTGATTTCTGTTCCCCGAGAAGGGCCCATGTCCTTGAATTAGCCGTGCTTCTGTTCTCGGGTTCATAGGAGGGAGCTTGGCACGTACTAGAAGATATCCAATCTGCCCCTGGACATGGAAAGGGAATGATGAGCTGGTTGGATTCGAATGCTTTAGCGAGATGAGATCACGCAGTAGTAGCCAGCCAGCCAGCCAACGTATAAAGGATCCGTCCGCATGCAAACTTCTCAGCCACGGAAAGGAGGTGGGCTCTGGTCTTGGTTCTGGGACAAAACCATGAAGCTATTGGCTTCGTCAACTTCGTTGCTCAGGTCCCAGGGAGCAAGGTGAAACCCAAACGCATCGTTTGGTCCTGTGAGACCGGGACCCGGAAATGAGTCCGCTTGCATCTGTCCACCGAATCCTTGGTGTGCATACGGAGCTGTGTTGAAGCTAAAGTCGCTAACACCCGAGAGACTTGGGCCTTGTATGTACCCCATAGGATTGCCAGCCCCCCGGTTGTTTGATGCATAACCTGGGTTGGGGGAGGGCATCATGTTGTGGTTTGTGCCGTGGCCTCTGGCCACCGTCCCAGTTGCCGCTCCCTGACCTCCCAGGTAATTTACCGCTTGCTGAGGCTGAGGCTGATTTTGATCCTGGATGAGCGAGGAAACTTCCGTGTAGTTCTGAGGGGGAGCATCCGTTGGTGCAGTAACCACGCTTTCGGGGGCCTCCATGTTCTGTTGGCTCTGGGAAACGCCAAGGATGTTCTGTCTCTGGTCACTGCCCGTAGCGGGCAGAGGTGGCTGGCTGGGGAAATGGATCCGGTGGGGGGGGGGGAGGGCAGCAATATCGTTCAACAACGTCTGAAGCTTGGTGCCAAAGTAGAACTGGAACTTGGGATTTGGGTCATCGACTACGTACAACACAACTGTCTTGTAGTACCCACTGTAGCGTAGCACCCATCTAGTGAAATGCGTCACTGGTCGTTTAACACCATCGGGGAACAGTTGAGCCATGCCCTCATTGTCTGGTCTGATCTTATGTTGTTTGACGCTGTTTGTCTTGGCAATATACAAAGAAACAAACGATTTAGTCGTGTTCGAGAGCTGCCCATAAGCGCTTGCGAGATCCTTGCCCGTTCGATCTTGAATTGCCACATCGATGGGATGGTGGTGCTTGCAGGGACAAATTTCGGGGTTGAGAAGAAGCTGGGGAGTGGGTTGGGGATGGGCAAGGACTCTGTGTAGACCGGTGCTTTCCTCCCTGAAAGCGGGCATGTATTCCATGTGATCCCCGGTTGTAGGGTGCCCCCGGACAGTGCGCCGTCTTTGATTTTGTGGCATCGCGTGGGAGGCGGGCGAGGTCCGTCGACGGTTCCTTCTCAGAAGTGAGGATGTCCTCTTTGCATTCTCGCCTGTCGAAGGTCTGGCTCCTCCTCCTCTGCCTGCCATTGCCGCTGCGCTGAGTTCACCACTGCTCGGGAGTGGTGCCTGGTTGGTCGCGAATCCGGGAGTCTGCAGTCCTCAGTTAGTATCTAATGAACCAACACCTCGCCGCCGCTCTCCACGACGGTAACCCACGTTGACAAACTCCTCTTGGAAAGAAGGGGCGTTTCTGAACTCGCTAATCGGTTGTATGGGAGGACGCTGGTGATGCTCTTCCTCTCGGAGGACGGAAATCCGCTGTTGTTCTTCTAGGCTTGACATATCTGCTGCTGTTTTTAACTAAGGCACTCATGGACGGCGTAAGCAGCCACCGTTATGCGACAGAGACCAAATGAGGAGAGCGAAAGATTATAGAGAGCAGGTGTGCGGATGTAGCGAAGATACTAACGAAACGAGATATCCGGAGCTGGGAAGGAACTGAGGACCGCAGCAGGATGGAGTCCGCTCTAGCAGTTTTAGGAGCAGTTCTTGTTCTGCCGATACTGTTTTCAAGTATCGAAGATTTTCAAAATACTTCACAAGGTCCATCTCCACGGATTCTGAGCATTCCCAAGGTCTTATTTTATTTATGCCTTGCTCTCGGGCAGGGCTCCAGAACCCTTTTTCCACTTCCCTCAAGTTGAAATAAGGAAACAAGGCAGCTAGGCTGGAGATTCGAAGTCGGTGAGACTGAAATGCCATACATGGACATGCTAAATAGGAAAATATGCCCAATTAGCAATTCGCGGCGGACAGCAAGTGTAAGTTGGGCTATCCTGGCCCAGGTTGCCTTACTTCAGGCTAGAGCTGCATGTATTTCATGCATGGTGGCACGTCCCCCGATGATTTATCCAACTGGCAAAAGCCAAGTTTGCGGTTTGTGATTTCAAAAGAACCTTGAACGATTTTTGGAAGTAAGGCTCTGGGGGGCACACAAGACACCCAGCCACCCCCCTGCAGCGTGGAAATACCTGCCTGGTGGTGTCTTGCATGTTATTCGTGACGCGGATGTCTCCTGGATCCGACAAATATGATGAAATTGTTTAATCATAACAAAAGCGGAAAGTTCAAAGTCCTGGAATGGGCAGTTGTCTGTTCTCAGCACTCGATTTTGCAATGGCCACCTTCTATTCCATTTCTACTCTGGTGGCAGAATGGGTTTTTAACCAACTCTAATGTAAGCCTTGCAACCGTGCAGGCGACCTTTACCTTCCTGGTACATTCCTACAGTAGCCAGTTCTGGTCGTAACCGCGGACTTGGAGGCAGCCCCGGGGCTGGAGAGCAACTCAATGATATTTATCTACATATATAATCATGTCCCGGTACGAAATTACCCCGTCCCGACCGAATCATCTTTATCACCGTTTCTCTCAAAACCGAGTTCTAATTCTCAATATTCGCAGAACCTTAAAATCGTGCCTTTTCTACACAGCCGTGGTGGTTAATAATAACCACCTTGAATCTTGCAAAAGAACCACCAGCTCCTAGAGGTATTATGCACGATACCCAGACCAACAGCTTCAATGAAAGTTTGACGACCCAGTGTTAGTGGCAACCATGAGTTTGACACGGGACCTGGACTTGTTGGGTGTCTTCACCGAGAGCTGCAGGCTTCCTGTTCAAGGAGAAACCAACTTTACGGCTATTTACGATCCCTGCAGCAAGCCAAACAGAGTCAGCCTTACGCTCCTCAGCCAGCGGTTCGGGTGCCGCGGGGATTTATTCGAGCACAAGAAGGTGGCGATCGAGTGGTATCTCAAAGGTGTCCCAGGATGGACATACCGGAGCGAGTTCGAAGTCGTCAAGAATGGGACGTTCCAGGTCATATTTCGCAACAACAGCAGCTTCAGCAGCGGCTGCCCAAATCCATTCTTGCAAATGGAAAGCATGGTCCTAGCAGTCAGCGCCCTTCGACGTGCCATGCGGCTCTTTCGGGACAGTCACCAGAACGCGGGCCTTGGCAAGAGGCGCCTTTTCCCTGTTGAGGATGACACGGGCTCGCCTGGCTCCGCGTCTCCAATCGCGAAGCAGCCAAGTCGGCAGGAACATGATTCCGAGCACGAAAACACACCACCGGCCTGGCACATCACTCCTCCTGACATTCCATCTGAGAATGTAACGGAGACGGCCCAGCGACTACAGCGGATGATAGTCTCCAGCCACCAACAACACCTTCCTCCGCCAAACACAGCACAACGAAACCAAACCCACACGGGGTTGGCATCCCTGTCGGACCCCGAGTCAGTATTTGATCGCATGTCAAACTCGGTGTTTTCCACGGGAACAAGACCATCTACAGCTTCTCAAACAACTGACCCCGATCCGGAGCTCCCTGACGAAACCATGAATTCACCTCTTCTTCAACCCACCGAGACCATTCAGAGACCTTTGCCATGCCAGGAGTTTTGGCCGAGCTCACCAGATCATTGGCAACCACCTTTCAGCCGCATTATCCCTCCTCACAACGGACCGGCGCGGTTGAACCCTCCGCAAGGGCAAACAGATTGTCCCCGACCACTGGAGGCGTGGCCGGCGCGCGACCCCATGAACACGTCGCAGACTACGACGGTCGGGAGTCCTGGCAAGGCTCCGTCCACTTCAACGTGTTGTCCCCCGCGGGGTGACCAAGACATGGAGCTCGGTAGCTACGGGGACTCGGACGACGACATGATGGACCCGGACAGGTATTGGACTTGGAACGAGGAGATCCAAAAGTTCTACCACTTGGACGAGGAAGACGGGGAGGTGGTCTACTACCCCGAAGAGTTCGACTGATGGGATCTTTGGGCAGATAAGGTACTTGCCGAATTTCCCAGAAACTTGGAGAGCCGCAAGTGCTCTACCGGGTGGACGGACTAGTCGACCAAGGATCGAAGAACTTCAGCAGCCCACAGTCCTTGGAGCTGGGAGGGTCCTTTTCCCACGGCTCTCCGACAGTGCGCAGTATATCACTGGCACCATGTACTTTGGGGTTCGGAATCCGAGCCCGACCGCACCTCTCACCATACCCTTGAGTCTTCGACTATCGTGATGACACAGCGATCTGCCCAAAACTTGTAGCCTTGAAACTATCATATCGACTGATGCTGAATGGGACTTACCCCTAGCTACTGTAGCTTCGGCTAAGACACGCCCACGCCCACTCATTACTATTTCCCTTGCATATGGATCATGCAGCCACCGCACTACCGTACCGGCTCTCCGTTTCGTTGTCTTTTGAGTTTTGAAGCTTGGGGGTTTCCTTTCGCTCACGGCGTCACTACTAGTATATCTCTGCGGCTACAATATCTTCACTGTAGGGTTTCATTGCCTCTTGTTCCCAGTTTCGATTTCTTTCTTTCTTTCTTTCTTTCTTTCTTTCTTTCTTTTCTTTGTCGTATCATAGCCATAGACTTCCATAGATACACACTTCCATTTTCATGGAAGATCGGAATTAGCAATTGTTTTGCTCTTTCTTCTTCTTCTTTTCATATGTATGGCCTCTTGGCACATTTGAAAAATCCAGCGTCCAGCTCTCCTTGACTCTTTGTCCTTTCCACGCCTGGCATGTGCTATTTTCGTCGTCCGAACAGGCCACAGTATCATGACTGGCCGGTATACCACAGCCACGGTATGAACGCGCCAAGTGCTGGTAGATATTTGCCACCTGCGTGCGTTTTAAACTGGTTAGGCATGGAGATGCTGATGTTTACTGCCAGATAACCCTTCGATGGGCCCGAGGGTTACAGATATATAGTAATGGGCTTCTGAAATCAGCATCCCCGATTTGGTGCCTAGTCCCACGGTTAACACAGCTACTCCCCGTGTCGTGGGCAGAAATGCTATTGCGAGGCGTGAAAACTTTCTTTTGTCTACCGCCTCCCAGGGGACGGCTAATATGGTTCTCAGGGAACACTAGTGCATGTTGTTCACCAGACATATATCGTGTGGTTCTCGAGATACAACTAACGTTACTTGCTTGAGTTGCTGAACAACCAACCCACCGAGATTTCCTTTTTCCTTCTCTCTTTAGAAAAACCCCCACTACCGAAAAGTCCTCCTGTGTTCCACTAGTTATTTCACTCGGGTGTGAGTGATCGGAAGTTATACCAAATGCAATGATTGCTTCAGGCCTTTTTTTTTTTGTAATCACCCGTTGCCCATGGTTTATTCGATAGAAATAACCAAGGCAACTCCAAACGAAAATTGCCCTCGTGCCTAGAGCAGAATACACAAGATACATATATATATATATATGTGTGTGTGTGTGTGTGTGAGGGGACCAGTCCCCCCCTCCGGAAAGGCACAAAAAGCGACCTGGGGGACTCTAGATCGCGTTCTAAACAAAGGACGTATCCATACGCACAGTACCGCGCGCCTCCTCAATTCTAGGGAGCCCAAAACAGATAAAACCGAGAGCGACGCTCGCACCACCACGATGACGCACAGGTTTTTTTATCCGTCCCCTTGCGGGCACGGTTTTCACCTGTGAAAAACTAGTGATAGAAGGACCGTATGGTCCATAAGGGCGGGAAGCTACACTTCCCCAACGGAGTACAGTACATTATTATATATTTATATGCCAGCTGAGCCAGTATATACATCAACGCCTCAGCTCATACCTTTACACGGCCTCTGGTATTGCTGCGCTTTCAATATCAAAAAAAAACATGCATCCCCGTGTCACATTCTAAGAAGCCATACATTCAAAGAACAAATAAGTACATCTAATGAATGAAAGATCCCCCTCCCATACCGTCACCTTCCTCACCCGGGCCTTAATATTACTGTTGCTACACAGCAGGACTCTTCTCAAACTGCCTCTGGGACATTTGTTCTACCCCTCCTATTCCTGTCCCTGTCCCTGTCCCTGTCCCTCTTCGTTGCCCATCACCACCACCAGCACTAACAATCGTGCTCCCTTGCTGTTCCCTCGAAGTAGACTTTGAACTGCCCCCTTCTTCTATGTCCTTGTCACTTATCCGTTGCTTCTCCTCGTCCCCCTCAATGTCGCCCTCAGAGTCGGAATCCGAGTCGTAGACTTGTATCATCGGTGCTCTTGCTACTGCTCCGGGAGCAGACGGATTTGCGCCCGGTGGCGAAGCCGTCTTGCTTGCCGAGCCATTGGGCTTTCCTTCCCCTTCCCGTCCCTTGGCGCCTGCGTCCTGCCTGGCCCCTGATCTCCCGGCTCCTTCGCTCGCCGCCCCGCCCTCTCCTTTCTTCTTCCCCTTGGATTTGGATTTCGTCCTGGGCCGTGGCCTGCTGCCACCCCCTCCTCTACCCTCCCCCGATTCGGCGTCGGCGCCGCCGCCGCCGCCACCACCGCCCGAACCCTCCCTTCGCTGCCTCAAAACATGCCTGACGGCGTGTCCCGCCACCGCCGCGACGAGCAGCACGCCCGCTACCACCGACGCGACGATGACGAAGTTGGTGGTGCGCGTGCAGACCGAGCCGTCCGGATCGTCGCTGCAGCTCCCGCGGGACGCAATGAGGCTTGCTGGCGGAGGAGGTACGAACATGGTGATGGTCCTGCTTCGTGCGATACGTAGTAGAGCAGAGCGTGGGTTGCTGGCTCTGTTGCGAGATGGACGTGATGATGATACGGGTGCAGTATTATCATGTGTTTTTTTCTTCTTTTTTTTGTAATGGGATGGATGCACACCACGTGTGTGTGTGTGCGCTCTCTCTCTCTCTCTCTCTCTCTCTCTCTTTCTCTCTCGCTGTTCGCTATGACGGGGCCATGCGCATCTTTGCTGTTTCTGCTGTTCTTGGGAGTTTTTTTTTTTTTTTTTTTTTTTTTTTTTTGTCGGTGCGTGTGTGCCAGTGCTCTCTCACCTTTCCATCAAGGTGTCAGCACAACAGTCGCGGTGACGCACTCAGCACGGGGCAAAAGAAAGCGCGACAGCCCGTCACCAGCCACGGTTCGGAGTATCCGTAAGAGCAAAGGGGGGGGGGGGGGGGGGGGTTTGTCCTTTTTGGGGGGGTGGGGGGGCAAAGGGGGTGGTTGTGGTGTGTGACGCCCACACCCCAAGACGTAG
>JAKWBI020001090.1:0-11204 GCA_022664585.2 Zalerion maritima | reverse complement strand
CCCCCCCCCCCCCCCCCCCCCCCCCCCCCCCCCCCCCCCCCCCCCCCCCCCCCCCCCCCCCCCCCCCCCCCCCAATACGCCTCGTGCGGTTACATATCATGCCACGCGCGCGCGAATAATACCTTGCATGTGTGTTGCACAGCTGAGCGCCCTGAAAAAGAAGAAAAAGAAAAAGAAACGAAAAGAGCAGAAAAGAGAAAACGATGTCGTCGTTGTCGCTGCAGGGACGGGGACGGGGACGGGGACGGGGGGGGGGGGGGGACCTGCCTGCCTGCCTGCCTGCCTGTCTGCCTGTCCGCCTCTCTTTTCTCTTGGCATGATACTACTTTTACTACTTACTACTTATACTACCTCCAGATCCACGTACGTCACACTTATGCATGCATGGGGACACCTTAGCCCCGCAGCGAGGCCCCCAAGACAAAAAAAAAAAAACAAGTCGGGGCGGGACGGGACGGCCGAGGAGGAGGAGGAGGAGGGGGAGGAGGAGGAGGTGACGGCTAACACTAAACCGAGACTTTGATGAGCCGAAACCGTCAAGGTTCGTAGAAAACTACATGTAACTTGCCAGGAGATAGTAAAGGAGATAGTAAAGGAGAGAGAGAGCTGACTGAGCGTGAGCATTCACGTGAACACACAACCCATCGGAGTGGTACCAGCTAGTGATATCCGATGGCGAGGAGACAAAATATAGAGTAGACGAGGGGAGGGAGCGGGGCCAAGCATGTGTCCAATAATGGACAGACTAGACCGTGCGTTGCTACTGCTGCATTTTACTGTACGTACAGTATGTACATACATACATAGTTACCCAAGCACGTAGTTACCTATATACAGAGGTACAGACCACACGATATATTCTTCATCGTGGCAAAAACGCTCCTTCTTCCCACCTCGGTGCCCCAGTGGGGAATTAATTAGTAAGGATCCGTCGATATTCTCCGAACGACGATGTAGGTAGCAGCTTCCCTGCTACTGTTTAGCAGAGCACAATTGTGTGTGCTAGTGTCACATCCGCTAGATGTCGATGTCCGGCCCACGAATCTCCCCAGGAACATTTCCTCCCGTTGTATTGGTTGGTATCTGAAGGGGAAGGAATGTCACAACATCCTAGTGCTTGTTCTCTTATCCCCAGCCCATAGGGCGCTTGTGCCAGTCCTTGTAGAGCCAGAAAAAAAAAAAGTGATATTGGGTACCTAGAGAGCACAGCATGCCCGACGAAGGAATCTCGTCCGTCCGCCCTACAACACGAGTTTCACCAATCCTAGGTGGAGAAAACACTTGGATCCAAATACGAGCTTCCAACGTCAACGCACCATCATTCCTGTGCTACTTCTTACGCACGTCGTGAATATCATCAACAGCAGGACAACACGCGCTGGACTAGACGCCCTCCACCACTGACAGGAAAGCAAGACCTGACTCTAACATGCTATTTTGGAACGAAAAGTAAGAAGTTTATGAGTATCGTTGGCACCGCCCGCAAGAAAGCAAGATGCAATTATTAAAAGATTGTTAGATATACAATGGGTTGGGTATCAGCATGATGTATACGAGACCAATTCTAACCAAAGCAACATAAATAGGTCTGAGAGATGCGATGGTAAAATGTCAACCACTCTTATGGCTGGCGTTGATTTTAGAACGCCGTTCCCGAATGATAATGGCAGCTATATCATAGCCAAATTCCCAGCTTCCGCTGTGCAACCTCTGATGAATGATGTATCGTTTCCACGCTGCAAACTCGGGATAGATAGGGTGGGTGATTGTCGAGCAGTTCTTTCAACCGGTTTTATGGTAAGCTCGAATAGGATGTCTGGGCACGATGGCGGCATCTTCTTCCCCTGCGATAATGATCTTACGCCGCCGTCCCACGGGTGCACGAGCGCCGAAGACTCTTGATAGATGCCGCCCTTGTACTTGCTGCCGTCTAACCTAACATCAAAGCTAGCAGGGCCACACCAAAGACCCCTCAGGTTCGTGCTGCAATGCGACGTGGGTTCATCTGCTGTGCCTCCGACCACCCCATTTCTCCCTAGTGGGGCCGGGTATGGTTTATGTGTCGATCGCCAAGCATCGCATCAACCCAGGCAGCAGTGCCGCATCACAGAGGAGCGCCATCCGTAACCTTGCCATATTCCACAGCGGCGTAATCCCCAAAGCAAGCCTGGTCAAACTTGGCAAGCGCCTCCATCTTTTCCTGGGCCTCGAGGAACTTGTCCAGCTCGCACCACCCGTCCAGCCTCTCGCTGTCGCACTCGGGCAGGCTCCTCCCCAGCGGCAGCGTCCTCTGGTTGAGCACAAAATGCACGTACTTTGTCTCACCGCCGTCTCTCACATATCCGGTCCTGTCCTTCTTTACGGGGTGTGGCGCCTTGATGATCTCGATGTCCAGCCTTGCTCCGAACGGCGTGATGTGCGACACCGTCAGGTCGTGGTGACCGGGGTACTCGCCCGCGGGTAGTAATGGGGCGAACTGTCTGAGACCGAATGCTGTGAGTATGGAGAATATGTTTGTGTCGTGGGAGAAGTCGAAGTACAGGGACTGGTTGAGAGGGAATGTTGCTTCGTTATTGTCGAGTGTTACGTTGATGTTGGACCCAGAATACCCGAGCGTATGGTTCTTGAGTCGTGCTATCACTTCCTGCTGATACCCAAGACCCGTTGCTCGCTGCCAAAACAATATTGTTAGTTGCATGCGTTTATTACCCAGAGACAGCTCCTTCGTGGACCTCTGGTGCCATATCTCGGGGAGGGCGTTCCGCGTTGTATATCGGGATTCGCCCTCAGGATGGGTCGGGCAGGTTGCGTCCCACTTACTCCTACGGGGGATTGGAACCCATGGTTTCCGGCGAAGTAAAGGTCGGTCGAGTATCCAAATCCAACCCATTCATCGTAAGTGAATAGGTTACAGAAGAGGCTGAAGCCATAGGCAACCTAAGAATGAGTCAGCTCGTGCTGCGAAAAAAAAAACGATGGTAGGGCTCGTTGTGGAAAGAGGCTGGTAGCCATACGGTTCTAGATTCAAAATTTAGTTTCAGACACATGAGATAGATGGTTGTGAGTGGACATGGCATCTTACTCATAAGGGCACATTGTTTGCATGGCGTACACATCATCTGCGGTAAGGTCGATGCCCTCGATCAAGTCGTTGATGCGTGTTGTTGCTATAATGGAGGTTAGACTCGTACACAACTCGCAAGACAGACTTGAGATGGGCTACTCACCATCCTTGAGATACTTCTGTATCCATATTTCAGACGCATTTTTCCCTCCTGGTCCTACTGTTAGAAACAGGCAATTCGCGACAGGTGCGTGGTTAACTCAGTACGAACCCTTTGCAACGCCAGTTTCTCCGTTCGAACAGGCCATGTAGCCTGCGAGACTGTTGTTGAAGCCCGGAGCATCAATGATCACCTCTAGGGTTGCATTCTTTGGCCTGTGGCTCACCGCGTTAGGTGACGCACCCTGGAACAAATGTCAGGATTTAGGACTCACCATTCTATACCAAAGAATCCGGTCAGCCAGTACTCAGCGCTCTTAAGCATGCGATCCTGGGTTGTCGTCCTGACAATGATTTTGCTGTTCGGGTTATAAAGAGCCGAATACATGTACGAGTGCAAGATGCCTATAATGTTTAGATTCAATGTCAGCCACAGGCAGGAGGGTTTATCTAGAAGACTCGAAGATCATACCAGAGTCAAACAGTTCTTGGCGGCCTTCGAATGAGTTAGCTTTATAGTGTTCTGCTGCTGCCGTTGAAGGGAGACATACCTTTCGGCACCAATATCTCAAGTCCAAGGCCATATGACCATTCGTTCAGGAACGACAAGTCACCCTTTGCCTTGATGTCTGATGCACCGGCCATCTTCTGCCCAAATGATACCACATTGGCACCTGAGGTTGGGTACCTCGAGCCATGCCGACTGAGCATCTGAACCTGGATGATGTCGGCTCCCGGCGGAAGTGGGTGTTCGTCTACACCGAAGCCCGGAGATGGCTGGTACGGGGACAAGAATCTAACAACCCAGGTTAGTTCCAACATTCGCTATCAACTGCCGATGCCATGTAGGGTGGGACACATCTATGGCAAGGCAACATACCCCATCATGTCAAATACGCTCTTATTTCCAGCCTTCATTCCTTCTATCGGGATTGCTGTTTGGAGCGGCTGGTTGGGGACGAAGCTGGCCGTGCCGGTTGGGGAAAAAGCAGCAGTCTGGGCAAGAAAGGCCGGGCTTCCCGTCTGTGTCGGGCCCGGCCAAAACTCGGGCTTCGTCTGAAAATAGTCGGGAACGTTCCCCTTAGTACCATCTCCACGACAGGGACAAGAGTCGCCTTCACCGAGGGGGCTCCCCGGCGGAGGTGGCGGAGAAGAGCCTATTCCAGCCCCGCCGGGAAGCATGCCGGCCATGGCCAGGATACCGCAGACGATGCAACACGCTATAAAGACAGCCAGGAACGTGCGGTTGTTCCGTTTGCGGCTCATGAGCTGCTTGGGGGAACCCGGGGCGAACTGGACGCGTCCTGGGGTCGGGGGCGGAAACGGAGCGGGGAGACGGGGATGGGGGGATGCCTCGGCACCACCATCGTCCTGGTCATTGCCGCCGACGAGCTGGTAGCCAGTTTCCCGAGGCCGACTCGACTTGAGTCCACCCAGGGTCAGCTTGGATGGCGGCATGATGGTCGCGGTACTGCCACCAACAGCTGTCTGCAGGCCGTGCCGGAAAAGTTGAATGAGGGCACCAACTACGCCCCAGCGATATCTGTGGCGGCGATGCCGGCGGCTGGCGTGTTTCCCCTTTCGGCCCCTCCTACCTTGCAGGGACGTGACGTGATGCGATGTGACGCCTCCTGTTGGCACAATGGCACGGTCGACGGCTACAATGCGCAGACGGGCAGTTGGCAGGCGTGGCGATTGCGATACCCTCGCCGGAAATGACCAGATCCAGGAATAGAGAGGGAGGCAGTTTCCACGAAGGCGAGCTATGCGCGGCAGCGTCGGTAGCCTCACAGCTGCATGCGTGTGTACTACAATGACCGTACTGCGAAGGATGAAGACGGTCTCCTGTGCTCTTTGCGCGGATGGGGCACAGCAAGCGGGCGACAGGCCGCACCAACAAGATGCCGTCCTTTGGCAAGGATGTAGTTGATGATTCTGGCCGTCACTGCGGGCGGCGAACTAGACTTTGATGCGGATGCTGACCGAATGTGACGACAAGCCTGTGGTATCGAGTGGTAGTATCGAGTACCCAATACCAGGAACGGTTGTACCAGGCGAGCGACTCGTAGACAATGAGGATCTCCGAGATGTATCCTTGAGATGGGATGTGCTCTATCTGCCTGGCTGCAATGCTAGTCGGAAAGGAACAGGTTCCACGTCGAGAAAAAAAGGTCGCGCGAGGATTTTCATGTCCTTATTGGTTTGCCTCCTGTGGTAGTGGGGAGCTGTCGATGAGGATGGTTGTGATGGTTGACATTGATGATTGCAGGTAGCCAGACAAGGAGAGAGCGAACGTGGCTGCCAGGGAGACCAAACTGGCAACGGGGGGAAACCTGCAATGCAGATATTCTGAATAAAGAAGTACCAACGAAAAGGCTGTCCCTTGTCACTCCGGAACTGGAGGAAGGGCGACGCTTGGGCTCTCCCTCGGATTGCTCGGGTGGACAGTAGTAGCTTGTCGACGGGCGCTCTAGTTCCGCAAAAGCCGTATATTGCTGTAAAATATCTTTTGATATCCCTTCTTCGCATTACCCTGAGCGGGTTAGGACACTGGAGATTGACGACGGGGATCGGAGCTTGAAGGACGCGGTGCGGGTCAGGACTCGTCCCGTATTAGCTAAGCACGGATAGACGGTGCAGGAGCATGACAAGAGGGAAAAACGAATCAAGTTAGTGATTAAGAATTAGAAATAAGGTTTAAGTATCTGTTAGTTTTCATGCTCGCATACAGAATGAATTGGACAGCTATTAAAAAAAACAATCCCCCTTTTTTCGCAACCATCAAGGGAAGGGAAAAGGAGCTTGCTCAGGGGTCCTTGGAAGATGAGGTTGAATCTGCATAAAGTGGTCCAATCCTTTCTTGGTTAGCGCACCAACCCGCCAAGCTCAGGTTCAACCCTGCCGACTCGGGCGGCGGCTTGTCGCCAATCATCACGTGAACGTTCTCATGATTTCGTCACCTGAGATGAGAATGCTCGCCGTCGTGGCAATTACCGTCGACACTCACCAAGGGTGTAGCCCCCCGGTTCACCTTAGTTTCTACTTTACCACCCCCTCCTCTTTGGGGATTTGTCGGGGCCAACCGACATACCAACACCCGGACCCACTAGCCATCAGGTACTTGTAAGGTACAGTAGCTATGCACCTCTATGCAGCGCGCAGAGGGTCTAGAAGCAGTACTGTGTAGCTGTGCGAAACCATTTTCGGCGTTCCTTGTTCCCAAGTTTGGTTTGGCTTCGACTTCCTAGTTGGCCAGCTTCCTTCTGTACATGCTTTTTGGGTCCAAACATGTAGTGCGACCATCCATGTTGTAGCCAAGAAGAATGATATGTCAAAATGAAGGAGAGGGAGGTCAGGTGGTGAGGAGAGGGATGCGAGTCATGACGTGTCTCGTTCCCCGTATTATCTACATGTTTTGTGGTCCGTCTCCCTTTCCTTTGATCTTTTTATACAACGACTGCATGTCTGCATGTCTCATCGGCTTTTTCTTCCCCGAGCACCACCATGTCCGAATTTCCAATAAGAAATGTGCGCATTACAGGAAGCCAGGAAGAACTCGCAACTATGCATGCTGATTGGCAAGATTCTGCTGCATGAAGGTTGGGTGCTCTGGAAGCATTCGCCCATCATATGTATGTATGGCGATGTATAGACATACATATCCTAATATATTATCGTAATCAAATATGCTTATTTAAAAGTATACATATCTTTATATCTGTTGATAATTAAGCAAGTGAATAGTCTCCGAACAAGCGTAGATACTTCTATATCCGCACTACGGTAATGGTGTTTTTGTGCTTATAACCATCGCTAGAAGGCTCAGCAGTGTGTGTGAGGCAAAGAATCATTCAATAAGTCTTCTATCCCCACCTCTGAAGCTGGCGGCTAAAAAACCTCAACCCAACCAAGCGCGCCGGTAGTCTACCGCAATGGGCCCAAATAGAATTCCCTCTCTTCTGTGGGCGTCTAATCACTTCCAAGGATCATTGCTTGCATATGACTACGCTAAGGCGGTGTCCGGCCCAGAACGAATTACTTGCAGTCTCACACCCCATAGTATCTCGTGTGACACAAGTAGACATGCACGGGCGGCAATGAATCTGAGGCTGCAATGTCTGCTAAAGACGGGTGGTCCAGATGGACAACCCAGTTCGTACGCAGCTGTGTGATTTGGCTACTAGATAGATGAAATGAATATAGCGTCGGCGTCGTATTCTGAGACATACCGGTCCTGTTCATTTTGATTTTGTGTTTGTTAAAGCTAGAGACCTGGAGCAACCTGGAGTGCCAAGTACATTCAACTACACACAGGCATACGCGTACCACAAGGTGGGCATACATGTAGGCACATAATGATCACAGAAACTAGAGACGGTTACATACGACAAGAGGAAAATAGAAGCATGGAAACTGAATGTTTGATTGTAGATGTTGTCTGTGCGAAGAGATAGCTCCGCAGGACGTGATGAAAAAAAAATTAAAGATTAAACTGATAACTCGGTGAGAAAGCCGCCCCCATGTCCGTCCAGTCTACACCTAATGATCCTTTTTCATAATTTCCATGGCTTCCATAACGCCGAATACCTTAACGCCATGCCAAAGCAAAGTGGTCAACATGGAGGAGACAAGGTATAGCTTTTATCAAACATGTATACCCCCCTTCCTATCGTGATGAGTCCCTAGTGTTTGGTGAATAGAAAGCCCTAGGAGGCAAGCTTTGACTACAGTTAGTTGGGCTGAGAGCGGAGAGGGAAGTCGGCGTCGGGGATCGGCTCCGGCTGGCAAACAATGGGAGCCTCGGGGTCGTAGGCATCAATGTACTCGCGGGCAAGAGCCTCGGGAATCTTCCAGCCATTCTCCGTGTCACGATTCCAGGTGCGGACAAGGTGACGCTTCTGGGACATACCATCAACGAAGCCCTCACGAGAATGGAAGACGGCCAGGTTGTTGATAAAATGAATGTCTCCGGGTTGCGTCTGTATCTCGTACTTATTGTTGTAGGCAATAGCCTGGATGGCGTCAAGAGCTTCGAGCTGGCTCTTATTGACGATAGGGTAGCGCTTGGGACGTGGGTGGGCAGCGCTGCCAACCAGAGGGGCACGGCCAAAGTTAGTGATCAGGTTGCCATCCTCGTAGAAGATGATGGGGCGGCACTTGAAGTGAGGCCTACAGAGGTGTGTTAGCGGGGAGGCAGTTTACGACAAAGACTAAGTAGCACAGTCCGAGCGACTTGGGAGAAACCTACATAGAGAAGGGCCAGTCACCCTTGGCCAAGGTGCGGATAATATCGGGGCGAGCAGCAGCGAGCTCATTGTACACCTGGTAAGCAGAGGAGATGACACACTTGCCGCCAGAGACAGCCGTGTTTCGAGTGAGCCAGCCAACAACATCGCAAGCCTCTTCATTGTGGAAGCCCTGGAAGGTGGTTAGCATCCGTATCTCAACAGCGGGGAGCTCTAATGGAGACTGAGTTGCGGGGATGAGTCAGCTTACAATGGCATCAGTGGAGTGGCGATGATGAGCAGCGCGCATCTCAGTCGACTTGTCGGGGATGATGTGGACTACGCCATCCATGGTTAGCGGGTGCAGCCAACGAGAAAAAGTCGCAATCTACTGGGTACGTACCAAGAATATTACCGACAACATCTTGGCGGCCACGTTCGCTGGCGATGTGAGATTGCATACCCATGTACATGATGGTCAACTGCTCGACCTGGTACTTCTTGACATCAAGGCCACGGATGAGGACAAATCCGAGACCGGCATAGATCTCCTTGCTCATCCCACGGAGCTTGGGGCCGAGCGTGGGAAGAACAAAGTTGGAGCCGTCGACATTGTCGCCATCAAGCTCAAGTTCTGTTCGAGAACCAAACGTTAGTAATGTCACAAGGATCGTTTATCCTGGTAGCAAGGGTCTCAAGGGGGAAAGCGGGGAAACTAGCTCCAAGTCACATACTCATGAAGTTGTCGTAGGCCTTCTCGAGCTCGGCAATGTCAGTTTCGGTGAGGTGGTAGACATAGTCAGGGAACTTGATGTCGGCACCAACCCAAGCGAGCTCGGAGTCGAGCTTGGTAGGGAATCCCTCGGGAATGCCCGAGATCTCGCAGACGGCAGATCTAGCACCCTGGGCGGTAGGGGCGGTGACGGGGCCAATGGCAGCAACGGAAACCGAAGACATGGTGTCAAGAAACAGGTGCTGCAAGAGGTTGACTTGTGAGAACAAGAGCGAAAGACGAGCCAGTGCTACAAACTAGAGAGCAAGTAGGTTTTGCGCGACAAGACCAAGTTGGAAGAAAGCTTGCGGAAAAAACGAGAGCTGTTGTGTGGTTGTGTGGGTTGATGAGAAGGGGAGGAAGTTGTCGGAGGTTGAAGAAGAGGGTCCTTATATAGAAGATGTAGGAGCTCCTAGATATCTTTAGAGTGGAATGGATGTTCAGGTACTCAAAGGAAGGGTAGAGAAACAGTCAATAACGTGTCATCTAGCAACTGTACCCAGGCCTTGATCCAAAAGGGTCCCAAGATCCCAAGACGGTAATCGAGGAAAGCAGTTCTCCTGAACGGGCAAGGAGCCCATGGAAGCTATTCCCAGTCACAGCCCTATCTAGGTGTCATGAGTAAAGAATGCCCATAGCAACCGGCCTGAAAGAGGTAGGGAGAGACTTAGATGGGTGGTCATTTAAGGTAGAATTCAGAACGTGAGCAAGGCTTAAATAGAGATGCGCAATTGCAGCAGCCTCGTCGATACAGGAAGTTAAGTAGGTAGACACCCGATACGAAAAAGCAGTCACAAAGTGGTAGGTACCGATATATGGTGGCAGATAGGTACCATCACACCACCGACTTTGGCAATGGAGGTATGTACCAAAACAATGTGCGCCCATGAATAAATTCAGCTAGAATGGTGTGTGGGAAGGGGCTTCCTTCTTTCCAAATCACCGGGACCTTCTTGACCTTGATCCAATATCGATGTCGAAATGTGTGCGGCGTCAAGAGTTTGAATTAAGGAATGGGTGTCATGCAGGAATTGGAAGCAAACAATGAAGGTGGTACCGATGGATGAGAGGGTCATGGGCATGGGATATCAGGACAAGATGGTGTGAAGGCAGGTATAAGGTGTAATGTGGATAGGAATGCTAGAGATGTGAACGTACCTACCTAGTTTATTTCCAGCTTCGACCGGAGTAGTAAGGATGGAAGGACGGATATGTATGTAAACATGTATACGTCCGGAGCAGGGGTCCCTAACTACCTACACGAAACCCCAACGAGAGTCGGCCCACCACTACCCCTGGGCTGGACCTCGACGGGCGGCTCGAGCCTGTGTGACCTGGCAGGCCTGATCGAACCAGGGTGCTGGGGGACCAAGATACCAACAGGCTTGCGGCCCGGACCTAAATAACGGTCGTAGCGTAAGGCTGACAACGGAAGCGGTTCCTCGTCGGCTCCTTGCTGAGAGGAAGGCGGGATTGGAGATGTGATGGACAAGTGGGCTGATGGATGGCCCTATTACTGGCAGACTTGGGCTCGTTGAAGGGTAAGAGTATGTATAGTACGGACACGCTGGTACCGTGCCGTTAACGGCCCGGCTTCTCCTGTCTCAGGTAGGTGGCGCTTCCTCTTCGTCTTTCGGTGCCCTTTCTGTTCCTAAACTCGTATTTCACTATCGGACGCTTGAGACTTCGTAAACTAAAAACCACCGTGGATGCGAGATACTCTTTCTTGTTTCCAACGCAGGATCAAAAGGAGAAGCCTGATGTATGCAGATTACTCTCCAACCCTTGGAAGAAAGCCGCCCCCGGCTTGGCGAAAATGAGACGACCGTTGCTGTCACGGTAGGAGCTTCTTGGTGGCTAAATATTTTCTATCCGTCTTATTTCAGTTGTCTGATGGTGGGAATTTGCTTGTAATGGATATTCCAAAGGATTTTGGGACAGATGTTCCTGCCGTTGAGCTAGCTCGAGGAGAGAATTAGAGGAA